>JAOPHQ010005416.1:0-87500 GCA_030340625.1 Merluccius polli
ATTCCCCTCTACTCTGCTGCTATTGTTATGTTATTTAATCTTGTGTGTGTGTGTGTGTGTGTGTGTGTGTGTGTGTGTGTGTGTGTGTGTGTGTGTGTGTGTGTGTGTGTTTGTTTCCCAGTGCCAGGCTTCCCATACCCGGCAGCTGCTGCAGCTGCTGCGGCCACCACCGCGGCCACCTTCCGGGGTGCCCACCTGCGGGGCCGGGGCCGGCCCGTCTACAGCGCTGTTAGGGCAGCCGTACCCCAGCAGGCCATCCCCGCCTACCCTGGGTGAGCACACACAGCCAGACAGACAGACAGCATTTGACGAGTGGTTCAGAATTAGGCGTAGATGCAGCTCTAGAAGTCAGAAGATATTGATTGAAGCAAAATGTTGACATACATACATACATACATGCATACATACATACATGCATACATACATACATACATGCATGCATACATGCATACATACATACATACATGCATGCATGCATGCATGCATGCATGCATGCATACATACATGCATACATACATAGCTTTATATTTGTGTAAACATACGTTCAGAAACGTGCATCTCGTTGCCTTTGTCTGTTTTAAATGCATGTCTATTGTCTGCAGTTTACATTAATTAGTCAGTAATTGTGCATGTTGTTTGAATCATTAGCTATGTATGCATTTGTTCTCAATCCAATCAGTTGAATTGATCGTGTGCTTAAGAGTGAAATACCATTTCCTTGTTTATTTAATATCAGTTAATCTTCAATAGAACATGTGGTTATATACATGGAAGAAGAGGATTTAGTTTCAGTCCTCACTCAGTATATTCACAAAGAGGTGGTATTTTGTCTTGCATGTTGCACGGTGTGTATTAATCTCACACTCGTTCTCCCGTTCTCTTCTCTTTCATGATCTTTCTTGGCACCATTTTCCCTCTTCCTCACCGCCCCTGCTGTTCCTTTAATGGCCACATGGTGGCACATCACACCATTCAAAAAAAAAAAAAAAAAAAAAAAAAAAAAAAAACCTTCCACCACCACTCTTCCCCACTATCCTTCGGCTCCCCCCTTCCTCTCTTCCTTCTGTCCCTCTCTCAGTGTGATGGCCTATCAGGATGGTTTTTATGGTGCGGCTGAACTCTATGTAAGTATACCCCTCTCTCTCTCTCTCTTTCTCTCTTTCTCTCTCCCTCTCTCTCGCTCTCTCTCTCTCACTCTCTGTCCCTCTTTTTCCCCCCTCTTGTTTGTTTTGTTTTCAAGTGTGAAAAAAAAACACTGGGACCCAAAGCACAGAGTTCTCTACCTGGTAGTCGACGTGTTTTACTTCAGCGCCTCACAATATTTGAATGTTCAAATATGACTTATGTTCCTTTAAATATTGGAGGCATAAGCAGCGGTGGGTAATACAAGGTTTAAAGTATTTTTGCTAAGAAATTACTAACAAACACCAACCCAGAGGTGCAACTAATAACAATGAAATATTACTGAAAGTGCGGAACCCATGCCGGGACTTTTATTGTGTAAAGCTGGAATCGTCCACCTTCATTTTTGCGGAGTTCTGCAGTTGCAAGTAGACCACTCTGTGCTTTGTCTCGATTGGGTTTGTGTGGGTTTGTGTGTGTGATGACGGTGATCTGTGAACGCGTGATTTGAGCGAGAGCGGCTTGACAACGGATGTTTCTGTTTTCTCTGTAGACTAGTGTTTCAGGATATTAGTAGCAGATTGTCCCAGGTAGGGTGGACTCGCTCGGTGTGAGAGCCAGTATGCATCCTCCCTCTCTTTTTTGTCATCTTCAATGACTGTGTGCTGCTAGACATTATTGACCATCTGAGATTGAAATGCCCTCTCTGTCTTCTTCTACTAACTCACTGGAGTCTGACATTAGCGGAGTTACGGAAGGGGGAGAACAATATATATGATTTGTTTTTAAACCGGCAAGACTTCAGACAGCTGTATTATTAAAATATAATTAGTGAGATATATTGTAGTCTATAAACTACAAATATTTAAGGAATAAAGTTCAAACAGATGAGGTTAAAAACATGCTTGTAAGTGAGCTTTAAATTAAATTAGCTTTAAAAAAATTGTAATCACTTCAGAAAGATAAATTTTTTCAGATTATTCTGCTTTTATGAAGTCAGAAGACGTTATCATGGAGCCAGTCAAGATACTAAAAAACGGCACTGTTTAATTTAAATGTTCCAATTTAAAGATAATGTTTCTGTAGGGATTGTGAAAATATATAGCCTATATATCTTTTTTATTCTACTAAATCACGAACTTCAAGTTTTCCATACGCCACATTTCCTAATGTAATAAATAAAATAAATATTGGCCAAGCACCAAGGCAAAGATCTTCTATTAATCCTGACCCATCGACTGTTACCGTTGGCAACAGACAACTTCATATTTGAGTTGTTTACCGGTTTAGCCCGCTATGCTAACTGGAAAAGCTAAATAACGTATCGTACTGCAGTTCCGTCTTTGTGCCTTAAGAGCGGCTAATGGTGCGTAACGTAAGACTCTTGACATGGTGCTCCTTTAATATCATGAGACGGGAAATTAAATCCATATAGTACAGCAGAGGAAATGGCAACCGACAACACTAGGGCAGAACTGAGAGACGGCACAGTGAACGTAATGGAGGACAGGGCACTATTATATCCACTTACACGTTGTTAATTCAGACCCCTTCCAGGAAGCTCCCGGAAACCGTTTCACCTGTGGCATGCTAACTGAATCAATGTCGGCATGCAGACATACTTACAAGGCTTACCCCCGAACCCCCCCCCCAAACCCCACACCCTCCCACCTTTTTCTTTTCTTCTTTCTTTATCTGTCTACCTTTTCATCTATCTTTATCTTCTCATCCCTTCTTCAATCCTCCTAGTACCTTAAACTCAGTTATTTATTTCCTTGTCTCTTCCTTCTTCTCTGCAATCTTATTTCTTTATCTAGTTTCCTTTCTACCTCTTCCCCCTCCCTCCCTCCCTCCCTCCCTCCCTCCCCAGCAGCCAGTGTGTGGTGATGCTGAATGCGGGGGGCGTGGCCTGAATGTCCTCTATAGGGTAGCGTGCGGTGGCGTGTGTGTTCTCTCTATAGCTGCGTTTGGCCTCGTGTCCACTTTGACCTCCACAGTTTGGGGGAGGGGGTGCATGTTGTGTGTCCGTCTAGTTGAACGGCCGCTGGCTACATGAGCTAGCGCGTTGACTGTGCGCGTGTGCGTGTTTGTTTTTATGTGTTTTCCTTTTTTCTTTTTTTTTCGTTAATCCTGACTGGTGAGACGACCCCCCCCCCCCCCCCCCCCCCCCCCCCTCCCCACACACACACACACACACACACACACACACACACCTTACATCTACAGTGTGTCTCTCCATCAGCTGTCCATCCAGCATTAAAATGTGACTTATGACCTCGCCTCCCCTTCCCCTCTCCGAAACGTTGTTGTTGTTTTTTTTTCGCGAGGGGAACAGGGGGGCGGGGCTTCGTTATAAGGTTATGAATGATCTCTTCCTCCGTGCCCAACAACAACAACAAACTATACCAACCATTCTTGGATGCTTGAAAACCCATTCAGAAAGTATTTATATTTTTTGTAAAACAGCAAAAAGTATTGCTTTAAATGAGCTGGTATTCCTCTATGCGTGTGAAGGCGTGTTAGTGTTGGTAGTGGAGGGAGAGACGTACACAGAGCCTGTGCTACGTGTTGTGTGAATGCCCTGCTGCACCACAGTAGCCGGCGTCTACTGACTTGTCTGCTTGTTAATCTTTTTGCTCTCTTCTCTGCAGTTTTCCCCCCCTCCCAATGTAACCCCTTTAGATTCGCTCACTTACTCGTCTGCCAGCACACAAGCGCATGTGATGCACTGAAGTGTACAGAATGGAAAAAACTAACAAGGCTTTTTTTTCGTTCCTTTTTCTTTTCTTCCTCTCTCCTTTCAATTTATATCTCTATTTCTGTTTGCTCTTTCTCTCTCTGCTCTTTTCCTGTTGTTTCTGTCCACCTCTACTTTCTCTCCTTTACACTCTCTTGCTACCCATCTCTCCGTCTTGCTCCGTCTCTCTCTCTCTCTCTCTCTCTTTCTCTGCATCTCTCTCTCTCTGTCTCTGTCTATCTCTCTCTCTCTACCCGCCCCTCAGGGTGGCTATGCAGCGTACCGTTACGCCCAGCCGACTGCCGTAGCGACGCCCACAGCGGCGGCGGCGGCAGCAGCAGCGGCAGCAGCTTACAGCGACAGGTGAGTCAGGTCACCACAAAGCCAAACGTATTGTATAATTTACCCTCTCAATGAACATCAAAGCTATAGAAGATAGCTGAGTGTTTTGTGTTTACAAAATAAGAACATTGTTCATGGAGCTAGCCTTACAAAATGTGCAAATTGTGATTTGTTAATTAAAGGGGACCTATTGTACAAATCCAACTTTTTCTTGCCCTTGAACGCATTAGGAGTTCATTGGGATATATTACAGACGGTGGAAACATGAAATCTGACACCTGCCACGTCTCTCTGCAGTCCTTCGCCGTAAAGTCGCTACCGAGAACATTTGTCCAATTTGATTTGAACCAGTAGGGATGTAGCTAATGGTTCTCCACAGCCAAGCACTTACTGGTCTATACAATTATCCAGAACACGAGCGACGGCACTTTGCCCAGATGTCGGCGACAAAGCACGGATGGAAGCAGAAGCACGTCCGCTGTGAAGGTCCCCCCAAAAAAGCAAGCAGAATTAACTGTACAATCTCCCAAAAGACCATTCGACAAGGAGAGAGTGGTTGGCAGGAAACGCCCACTGCAAACAGGGGCGAGGATAAGGGATGGATGTCACACTACAGACAATGGACCACATTTTTCATAATCATTGTTTTGAAGATGTTTTATTGATTTAAAAAAAAAGGTGTGTGATAGGTCCCTTTTTAAACCTAGTTTACTACAGAAACACTCCCCAGCAAACCTTTTGGAGATGAATAAACACCACTACATTGATCTCTTTGGTAAGGGATGCTGGGGAAAATATAATTATTTTCCAATTGTAGAAGACTTGTATGAATGGTGGAAACTACTTGAAATACTGCATTTGTAAAGATATGATGAGCATCTTGATGTTATACCTTGTGTCTCTGTTTCCCAGCTATGGACGGGTTTACACTGCAGATCCATACCATGCTGCTCTTGCCCCAGCAGCCTATGGTGTGGGAGCCATGGTAGGCACACAGAAACACACACATACAGAAACACTCATGTCTGTACATACACACACACAATTGACATTATGATCATGTACTTATGTTTTGCCTGCATTTTGTAATCGTCTTTTTTTTTTTTAATCTATAGTTTATGTTTTCCTTCCCAGGCTACTCTCTACCGGGGAGGCTACAGTAGATTTGCTCCCTACTAAGGACCCTACATCCCTGGAGCTTTCCCCCCTTCTTCTTCCATCCAGGCTCTCTGAAAGAGCTCCCTCTGTTGGTCTGGAGGAGGACTGCACCCTGTATACAGAGATATTTCTGATCCCACTCCAGCGAAATCCCACCCTTTTCTCTTTTTTTATTACACTACAACAAATAAGGAATGCTGAGACTAATGGATGGCCTTGACCTAAAAAAGAAAAAAAAGGACCCAAGATGGCCGCCTACTTTATTGCACGGCTGTATTATAGAATCCCTCCATTATGCCCCCCAACACTGAGCAGCACAAGACATGGGAGTAGACCCACACGATCTTCCAGAAGCTCTAACTCATGCATGGATAACTGACATTTGAACAGCTGTCACCCAACTGAACGAACGAGGCAAGTGTACCGTGTGGCCCTACACAGCCACACAAAACCACCAGGAACATGCAGGGGGTGGGGGTGGGGGGTGGTGAATCAGAATAGAGGAATTAGGAGATGGTTGGTACTTTGTTGAAGCGAAAAAATGAAAAGCAAAATGGGAAAAAACGACAAAACAAACAAAAGCCTAAACCATTTTGAAAGCCGAAAAACCAGGATTGGAGACTTGACTGATAGAGCCAAGTGGAGTTTGTTCATTCGCTCTGTGTGCTGAAAAGGAGGAGAGGAAAATGGTGGCTGCTGTGATGCGTTATAAGCTAGAAATCACTTCAGCCAGGCTAGAAGAGTTGGGGGTTATTTCAGATGTACCTTACCTCGTTTTCTTAGTGTCTGGACATTGTGAACCTTTAAACTTTAAATAATTACAATATGCAATTAAATTAGTTTAGAGATGAGAAAAAAAATATTACCAAATTATTATTATTGTTCTTTATAATGATTTATTGATTATTATAATTTTTTTACCATGACGTTTTAGCTTGGACTCTTTATTACATGGCGTTGATTCACTTGGCTACGATGACATGCGTCTCATTGCGCTCATCATTAAACAAAAACAACAACCTAGATCCCAGTTGAGGGTACATACTCTGAGGCCCAGTGAGCATCTCTCACTAGTGTACAGATATCGACTAGACTTTAGGACACAATTCACCCCCCCCCCCCCCCCCCCCCCCCGCGCCTCAGATCCAGTTATCATGCCACCAAGACAACGCTATACACTTTGACACTACATTCAACTTTATTTTTTCCATCTAAGGTTTATTCATATTCCCAATCATTAAATATTAGTCCCTGTAGCCCCATAGGAAGGAATTCCTTAATCATTAAATGTGGAAATGTATTATTTGAAATATCCCAAATGCTCCCTCTTTTAGTAGAGCAAGAAAACACGCCAAAATGAGTCTTCCTGAGGAGAAATAGTTGAGATAATGACGGTAGTTATTACACAGTACACACAAGAGATTCAGTCAATGGGGGGAAAAAAGTAGAAAATATTCTTCATATTTCTCTATTCTTATTCCTATTCCCAAATGTGGTTGTTCTGCCTTTTTAGTTTTATTTGGTTCCAAAGATTTGTAGGAAGCACACTTTTTTTCTGCTTGTGTATTATTAATATATTCTTTATTCTTATATTATGATCCTGATCCTTGGTAATCTAATTGCTGTCTTGTTACTATTATTCTACTTTTTATTTAAAGGATACTCCTATACTTGTGTGAGTTAAATTTGACTCTCAAAGGTTTGTCCTTGAGCTGAAGGGACACAAGCGATTGAGACGAGGAACGCATGTTGCAATGCAGAGTTCACAGATAGGGTTTTTTGTTTGTTTTGGATTTTTCTTTTCTTTTTGTCATATAGTCAGAACAGGCTTCTTGTCTGTTTGTGGATTAAATGTTATTTAATGACTTGCTCTGGTATTATATGAGGTTAATTTGTATTTCAGAATATGCAGAAATAGCTAAAAAATAAAAATAAAAACTTGTGTCTGTAGTTTACAGGTGACCGAGCCCTTTGGAGATGAGTGAACATGAGGTCTGTGGCACTTCTCAAGGGTTAAGCAAATTGTATTCCATATTTTGTTTCTTTTATTTTTGTTCTGTTTTTATATAAGTGTTTTAACACGGCTCCTTACATTTCAATGCCGAAAAAAAAAAAGATTTAGCCAGTGTAGGCACGTTTGGCTAAAATATCAAAGTGTTAGCATTTATACAAAGTTAATATTTCAACATGGTGGAAAAAAGAGACCATTTGTCATCGTTTATGAACCACAAACCCGTGTTTGAAATGCTGCAGATGATTCTGAAATCCTTTGTCCATTCCATTTCAATCCCCACCATTCAGACGGCTCGGCTCACGACCTCTCTTCGCTGTAGTTGGTGTGCTGCTGGCTTTTGTTTAAGACGTTTATTTTGGGTTTTTTGCTTGACTTTTTAATATTTACATATTACTATAGAATGTGCTCGGAAAATAATAATACATTTTTGTTGAAGGAAACGTAGCCAAAGATGCTAATTGTCCCTTCACCTTCTTGTTCTAAACTTGAGAAGTGCTACAAAAAAATATATACAAAGATGGACTTTTTGAACCATTGGAGGCATGGACAACCAGCATGAGCGATACTTGTCAAGTTTAAAAATTGTTTTGCATGACCTTGTGTATTTTCAGATTCTGAGCAGTGCACAGTTGCATTCTTTTTGACCACTTAACGATACGGAGCTAGCCATTTTTATGCTGATGCTAGGAGACTAGCGACACAGCTGTGAAGAGCACAGTGCTGTTTTGCAACAAAAAAAAGACCCACTGACAGACTAAATGGCTGCTCCACAAGAACATATTCTGTCTCCAGTCATGGTTTTATTCTCATTGTATCCTATTAGCTGTGTGGTCATCTATCCATGCTATGGTTTTTGATGGTTTCCCTCTTAATTTCCCTGACTGCCATTGTTTTGTTATTGAATGTCCATATAAAATGTTTTATATAAAAATGTTTTGTTGTGATTCAGCTTCACACTTGTTTTTATTTCTGTAATCCATTTATTTAGTGTGTACATTATTATATATTTTATATATTTCTTTTCATAAATCGATCCCGTTATTTCAATATTGTGTTTTTTTTTATAAGGTGCAGATGTAAGCTGCCTTCTAGCATAAGCTATTTTGTTGGTCATTTTTCTCAAAAATAATAAATCAATCCAGTATCAACATCAACATTGGTCCACCTATGATATGATAATGACATACTTGGAACAAGGGTTTCAAGAAAATATTGACATTTATTTACTCAATATTTGCCTATTGACAGCATCTACAAAATGTACAAGCATACATACAAAAACATTCTCAAATTGTTCACCAATAATCTCGACGGACGGTTCAAAGGGAAAGGATTGTAAGGTCAGAGTTAAGGCGTAAAGCAGAGGGGAGGAAACGTTTGCTGAGGTTTGAACTGCTGTCAAACCCTCTTGAATAGGCCAAAAATGAAAAACACAAGCCCTTATCCAAGTGGGAGCAAAGCAATGCCCACATTCAGCATATACCTTGATATACAATATAGATTATAATTACATCCCACCCAAACAGTTTTGATGAACATCCAAACTTTGTCATGACAAAAGTCCAAACGGCACAAAAAATTGATTTTTTTGCCAACGGCATCAGAAATGTGCAGTTCTGCTGAAACATGACTTTCAAATATTGTCTGTGTGTATATATAGACCACAGAGATGAGGGAGTGTTTAGGGGGAAAATAAGCAGAGGAAAGCAGGTTTCTAGACAATTCCATATTTGGCCAGGTCACTGAGCTCCATGTCCCCAAAGGCTTCCCATGGACACACCACGGTGATGTCAGTGCCAAGACCCTCCATGCCGGGGATGTCGTCCCCGAATCTGATTGGATGAAGACGAGTGATGTCATCATGAGTCGAATAGATAGTCATTGGATAAGATAGACATTTCATACATGAAAGAGGGGAGATGGAGGGACAAAGAGATTAAAGAAACCCAGCTTACCCCTTCTGGCCAGGCTTGGGGGCCTTGCTCTTGAAGGTACGAGCGGCCCTCTGCTTGAACCTGGGAGGGGCCTTCTTATCGGCGGAAGCTGCAACAGCTGCGTCAGCCATTTCTTTACAAAAAGAAAGAATTGACAAACAAAATCAAATCCAGGTGTATTTTGTGTATATTGTTCCCGGTTTCCCTCCCTTTCTGTCAACTTTACTCTCGTGTCCGTATCCCCACCCACACTGAACGCCCTCCCATGCTGCAGTAATCCTTTCAGATTAGGAGAAATAACAGAACAAAATGGTCACATAACTGCCTGTGACCAGGTGACATAAACATGAAGCCATTAGGCAGAGATCCTGGCATAAAATTACCCTAATAATCCCATTCTATTTTTAGACATTGGCTTTAAAGTTTATTCTTGGCCAGGTTACTGCCTGCACAAAAGGTGACCACTCGGGGCGGGGGCCAATGGGAGTCAACCAGTTATGGAGTTGATCTGAACCCAACATGAGGCTTGGGTTAAGTCCTAAACCCCTGGTGTAAGGAGATTGCTCTCTCAAGCCACACATGTAAAGTTAATCCACTTGCAGTCCAATTAACTTTTCTGACTTCACTTGACTCCACGCACGTACACGCACACACACACACACAACAAGTGATACATTGTACATACATAACTATATTAATCAGGCTTTTATGGAAACAGAAATTATTTCCCCCCTCTTTCCTCAGCAGAGACCTCTGGGTGGATCAAGCCGCAGTTGGATGGCTTTCATTATTTAAACACATAATATTTCAAGTAAGTTTCAACAAAAGTGAGTTGCAGTAGAAAGGTTTACAACATATTTCAAAGAAACGGCTGCAGTAGAAAAAGAAAAGATCGAGGAGTCTTTTTCAGGACATTTCTATGCTCATTTTCCTCACACCTTCTAATCTTTTTTTACAAAAGCCAAATCATCTTTGGCTCCTTCTGGTCCAGCCTCGATTCAGACCACTGAAGCATGGAGTCTAGCAGATGTATTTTTCCCCTCTCCCACATGTAATATCCACTTATCAAACCTCAAGATAGTAAAAGTGTGTGCCCTACCTGTTCTTGTAAAAGCAAAGCTTTTCGGGACTTGTGTGTCTCGCAGATAAACCTCCTGTTTGTGTTTGTGTCTCCTTATGTCTCCTTTTATACCGGCTGTGTTAATCATGCTAAACTCTCCCAATCTCCCCTTCACATGTCCGCTCACCACGTCAAGCCCACAGCATCAGATTAAGTCTTCATACACACTCTGTGTCAAGCACATTACATATGGATTCAGCCATAATAAACCATATAGGCTACTGAATTTTATTTTTCCTTTTTGGACCAAAGCCAAAATGTCAGTAGGTATAATGAAAAAAACCTGACGATCATAATATGATACAATGAGAATAAAACCATAGCTAGAATATATCCCATATTTGTTGGAGCAGTGGTTCTTTTTTTTCTTTCAAAATAGCATTGTACTCTTCATAGCTGTGTCCAGTCTCCTATGGCATCCAAATAATAATGGCTAGTTGTGCTTTCTCTTAGATTCAAGCTGTGCAGTGGTAGTGATGGTGAAGAAGTGCATTTTTTCCAAGTTAATCTGCTGCTCAAGATGGGGTGCGCATTGAAGGCAAAAAGCAGCTGTTGAGAATCTTGTTCAGTACAGCCATTTCTTTAGTTGAACCTAGTCCAAAATGAGCAAGAATGAAACTCATACAGGTTATGTGAAGTTACTTCACACTGTGTGGAGTGTGTGTGGTCGATAGCTGGTTTAAGCAGCCTCATCTGGCCGGAGTCAGACTGATAAGGACTCTGGGGTGACTCTGGGTGAGGCTGCTCAGCTGTGGCGCACTGGGGTAATCAAGGCACACAGGATATACCACCTATCACCACACACTCAAGAAACAGCTCTGACATGTCAGCGATAACATCTGCTCTGGTGGTAACATCCTGCCCACTCTCCAATTAACTGTTTTTTACCGGTTCATCTACCTGTGTCCTGTGTGTCAGGAGCCCAGCAAAGCTACTTAGATGGCATGTGGCAGGGGCTACTGCCACATGCTGTCTTTGTCTATATTTAAATGGAATGCAGCATCACTACAATGTTCATTATGGCTTGAAACGTCAAGCAATAATAACCAACACCCCATACAAACATAACATAAGGACAATAGACAAATCAACAGGTTCAGCACAACAACAAAACGTGTCTTGACACAAACACACACACAAAAACATAGATCATCCTTGAAATAGAGAATGCAATTATAGCTTTTTATCCTCGGGTCTTATCTATTTGGAGGTGAGCTCAGCCCTCCTATAGCATGCTTGCAGGGGGAGTGAAGATTATGAGAGAATGAGGATTAACCAGAGGAGTATAAGAGATGCCAGAGAAAAACATGCAGGCACCTCGCTTCCACCTCGAAGGATCAGACACACGTCAACACCGCAAAGACAGGTACGTCCAAACTGATGTTACAATTTTAAAGGAATCTTAGGCAATTTGGAAATCAAAATAGTCTGACGCTTTACAGAAGTAATTGAGATGAACTATTGAGAACCTTCAAGATAATACTGTGTGTATTGTTCATAGGTGTACATATCCACACAATCATTTTTTTATTGACAGAAGTTCCTTTTTCCCCCTCAGAAACAAAAACAAAATGGCCGACGTTGCAAACCCTGCCGATAAGAAGGCCCCTCCCAAGTTCAAGCAGAGGGCCGCTCGTACCTTCAAGAGCAAGGCCCCCAAGCCTGGCCAGAAGGAGTAGGCTGGGTTTACTATCTCTTTCTCTCTATCTCCCCTCTTTCTCCTTCTCTTTCATAAATGAAATGTGAAAACCTATCTTATCCAATGAGTATTTATTTAACACTCTTGTCTTCATCCAATCAGATTCGGGGACGACATCCCCGGCATGGAGGGTCTTGGCACTGACATCACCGTGGTGTGTCCATGGGAAGCCTTCGGGGACATGGAGCTCAGTGACCTGGCCAAATATGGAATCGTCTAGAATTCCCCTCCTATATCCTCCTACTGGTTCTGCACTGGAGAAGTGACCTCACCATTCTTGAGTCGCTTCACCCTGCCAAAGTCCTCCTGTCCTCGCTGTGTGTCCCCCCTAACCCCACCCCCTCCATGCAGCTCTCCACTTGTGACCTTTAACCCTAATTCTCGTCCTACCTCTACCACACTCACCATTTCCCCTCCTCGTCTGGGATGAAGGTGAAGATCACACTTATTTTGCACTTTATACTCCTCCTATACTCCTCCTATACTCATCATATACTCCTCCTCCTCCTCCTCCTCCTCCTCCTCCCACCTCTTTCTCTTCTCACTACCTCTCTCCCCGGAGCTCAGTAAATTTCACGCCCGATGTAATTCTATTGGCTTCAGCAGCTCTCCATGGGATATCCCTCTCCTTCACTAGAAAACTAGGCAAATGGACAACACCTTTGCGACAAAGTGCAATCATTTGTGTTCCATCTTTGTGATATGGCAACCTTCTTCTGTTGGAAAAAGGAAGCCCCATTTTTCATAATTTTAATAATTTTTCTTAATTTGTTTGTTTCTTTGTGAAATAAACATTTGTTTGCACTAATGAAGCTGCTTAATTCATATGGATGTCAATGCAATTTAAAAAAAAAAGTACAATCTGACATTAAATTCTGTACGAATTTGTGCTCAACAACAATATATTATATGATTTACAGCCGAAAAGTCTGTTTCCTTCCATTTAGCATTGAAATGTAGCACACTAGTTGCATAATCTGAGACACCAGACACAAACACTGAGAAGGCTATTCTACTGGAAGTTTCTACTGTAAATGAGTACCTTATTTTTTATTCAGTACTTAAAACTGTGGAAAATATAAATACCAATTACAATGCTTGATATTGTTATTTACTGAAATGGTAAGCGTTCATCATGCAGTAGTGTGGAACAGGATACAGGCACTTTAAAGGGGCTGTAGGTAAGATTTAACAGTTATAATTTGAGTGTCATTTGTTAGAAATTACATTGCCATTTCAGCAATTAGTGAGTAAAATGCATTGACCTGGCCAGAATATGTTGTGGTTGACTGTGTGCCTGCCTCTGTATGAAATAAGTTCGATTTTAGACCACTCTTTAGCAGGTCAGACCACTTCTCCAGAAATGTTGAATACTAGTCTGGGATAGAAACCTCCTAAGCCCCCCCTTGAATATTGAAGTGTTCGAGCTCCAGTTGTTCCAACAACCTCCACAAGGCCCCAAACTTCCATACTTGGTCAGTTTCCTGTTCATGTTCAGGTTATCAATGAATCTGTACAGTTATGCATAAAGGTTGTAAAAGACATGGCTACTTTCCAATTATTACAATATGTCAATGTGACAGTAGGAACATCTGGTCGTCATTTCAGTTTGCCTTTGTCTAAGATCATTAATCCCCCTATTTGAAGTTCTGAAATGAACAAATCCAGAATGTTATACACTTCAAAACAAATCAAAAACTCTCTTATCAGGAAACAAATTCAAAGTCATTTATTCAGCAACTGATATTAGACTTGACAGCACATTCAAAAATATTTGCATACATATAAAAATAAATATAATACCCTCTATTCATACATACAACTGTGGCCCCAGGGGGATAGCGTTGGGATGAGACAAAAGGAAGGAAAAGGCAGAGCCTACAGTATAACCCCACTATGGATCCTTAATATGGCCATAGGGGGACAAACATTGCAGATAGAAAGAGAGGAGGGGGAGGGTCAGGAAGTAGATCCTAGACGATTCCATATTTGGCCAGGTCACTGAGCTCCATGTCACCGAAGGCTTCCCATGGACACACCACGGTGATGTCAGTGCCAAGACCCTCCATGCCGGGGATGTCGTCCCCGAATCTGATTGGGTGAAGACAAGAGTGATGTCATGAGTAGCCATGGGAATTGAAGTGAGAGAGTCTAAACAGAGAATTAAAGCTGCCTATACCTGATGATATAATTCACTTTGTGTTCTAGTAAAAGGTTAATTACATTTGTAAGATATTTAAATGCTTCCGTGTACACTGCTTACATGTTGATGCTAATTATAGTAGAGTTTCTAAGTGTGCCTAAACCCAGCTTACCCCTTCTGGCCAGGCTTGGGGGCCTTGCTCTTGAAGGTACGAGCGGCCCTCTGCTTGAACCTGGGAGCGGCCTTCTTATCGGCGGCAGCTGCAACAGCAATGTCCATTTTGTTTTAGTTTCTGTAAAAGAAAATGCATAAAGACATCACAACAGCAATCACTAACAGACAATATATGTACAGTATCTAGGTACTATGTACCTCAACAGCAAACAATCACATATGCATCTTTTAACATGTAAGAGGTACAACCAAGCCTGCAAGGATGTTTAAGTCAAAAATATACTATGGTTTACACCTAATTAGTACTTTGACTGATATCTGTCATGTAAAATTAACCTGGACTGTTAATACAATATCTTAAATAAATTTTACTTTAGCTCACTGTACAGCTGATCTATTGTGTCCCAGTGTCCTCACATAAAAACAATGATTCCACAAAGCTGAGAACTGATTTAAATTTGAGCTTAGTCACTCCACATTCAAAATAGCAGTCAATACAACTACAATCTAGCTCTGCAAACTCTTAGGTACGGCTACTATATCTTTATTAATGAGGCTTGGAGTTGTTTTGCTCCATATGCAATCCTCTTTCCATTACCACAGTTAATAGACCCTATTAATTATGCATTTAATTGATTCTAATAACTAACATTTGTTTAGAAGAGAACAAGATGTCTTCTAATATAACCGACTATGAACCACAGCTACCTTTCATAAAAATAAAGTCATCCAGGTATTTCATGAGTCTACTTAGTATAGTAGTCTATTAGTATAGACTAGAACTTCAGGTTCTAGTCACTTGAATATCAACGTCATTGAATATCATTACTATTAAAAGTGTCCTATAATGTTTTCGGTATGTGTTGAAACCATTGATTTGGATGTAGAACTCAAGAGCTTAGCTAAGAGTCAATAAGACAAGATGACTCACTAGTTCAGAGAGAAGGTAGTTTCCTCTTACCTGTGTTTGGAGGAGGATCCCCTTGTCTTTATGTCTACAGGTAGGTGTCTCTGCTTTCTGCTGGCTCTGTCTTTTGCCCGATGTCCACCTGGCTGCTGCCTTTATACTCCTTCAGGGAAGGAGGGGTGAGAGACTCATGTTCACCTTTGGATGGATTAACAGAGTTAGCCACCTTGTTGGCACTAAAATAAAGCATGTGACACTAAAACATGTTCTCACTTAATTGTCTTAAATGGCCAACATATAATTCATCCCCAAAACACACTTAAAATAAGTGGATTTACAGTAATGTATCATATTTGTATTGTAAAATAACAATTCAAACTTTTAAATCCCTCCATGAAAATGTGTTATTTAATAACTAATGTTTCAGTGGAAAGTACAGATCAGGGCACACACTCCAGAAGGCACGACACAATGTACACACACAGTGTGTGTGTGTGTGTGTTGCGTGAATGAAGGCCCTGACATAACAGATTTAGAGCAGTGATTCCAATTAAAAGGCCCAATATAGTTAAAGACGGTTTATTTTATCTGGTGTTGTGATGACTAAACCGTCTAAATAAACCGGGACAATCCTCTAGTGGAAGACACGCACAACCTCCTGGTTATAATAAACAAAACATTAAAATATTGTATAAATTAACTACGGACATTTCTCTAGTGTACAAGAAAGCTTGGAATACAATAAATAAACATAACATTAAAATATTGTTGTTTTGTTAAGATAAGTTTGTATAACCCCATTTCTTGGAACTACTTCTTGCAATGTCAGGAAGCGGAAGTAGGCCTACTATTTTCCTGAAAAAGTGATTGGTTAATGTAATTCCTGCCCTTAATGTTAGCTAGTATTTTTTTTACCCTAGTTAGTTTTCAAAGGGCATCTGTTGTTGTTGACGTATCCCTTCATTTTTTCAAAAGGCTGATTTTCAAACCAAGGGGATGTGCACAGGAGGTAAGGTAAGTCCCATCCACTCTCCAAATCACTGCATATAAACGGCTAGGAGGTGGAGCAGGTCACTTATTTTCAGTACCTGGGCACCCAACCAGACCGGACCCTCTCATCCCAGGACAGGCAGACTTGGTCTGTGTTGGAATTGGCTCACTTGTTCCCTATATAGTCAACACTATATTGTACACTATTTAGGGAAAAATTGGGCTACTGTGGGAATTCAGACACTAATTATGCGCCAGCAGATATAAGTGTGGCTTCTTTTGTTTATAGTTTAGTATTTTATATTTGTCGACCTGTGGACTGACTATGTGGGTAACATCATGAGTCTCATTGTTCTGTGCTTGGTTGTACAGGATATCAAGTTGCTAAAGCAGCTGCCATCCCATTTCACGTGTAACTATTGAGCACTGCAAAAACAGCAGTCAGCTGTAATGAGCCCAACATACGACATAAAAGTATATGCATGTCATTTGAATAATAATAAAGTAATGAATATTCGAAGCTGATTGGCCAGAGGTGATTTTCCAGGGAGGGGAGGGCTCTGAGGATGACACATTCTGGGGAATGAGAATAGGCGTATTTTGACCCACAGGCCATCGTAAGGATGACAGAGAAAATAGTGGAGGAGCCATCCCTCTCCACTCATCCTTTGAGTGCAGGTTCAGATTGCCCTATGTAAACTACAAACGACTTTTTTTCCTGCCCAGGGACCAAAGATGCACATTAGCTATCTAGCTCACTCTGGCCCAACTGCTGTGTTGTGCACAGTCCCTTTTAAATAAACTAAACTAAACCTTAAAGGGTGTGAATTATGGGGGGCCCCCCTGGAGACCCCCCAAGAGAAACTTTTTTTTGTGTAAACAATAGCAACAGCACTTTGGTCTTTGTGATAAGACATATGTTGTCCACAGCTGCCTTACTGACTGACTAAAGTGCTATACTGCCATTGTTTACATTTGTGGCAGGTACGCAAGCTCACGCGTAATGCGCTTCGGCAGAATTGGCACAACAAAGTGATTTTGCCAAATTATATTGGTAATGGATGTTAAAGTGAAGCCGGGACAGACGATTACGATGGTTTGATCACCCAGAAGGGAATTGTCCTTTACTTTTGTACCACTAAAATTACTTACTATTTAAAGGGGAAGAAGTAAAATCAAAAGTCATTATTAGCCTCGTTAGACCATGGAAAAAGAAAGTGTAGCCATCAAAACTATTTTTATCCAAAGTAGACTGAACAATGATGTTAAAAAATGGACAGAAATCTGCACGGAAGGCTTTTCTCATATTAGAATATGTTTTTGCTTTACTTACAACCGGATTCGCCATGAAGGAAGAGAGATTGGCTGAAGTATTTTTTAACAATTTAAGGCCACGCCCATTTGTAGAAATGAATTGCTGCCCAGCCAAGGCCAGACTGATATTCATTGCAAAGCGCAAACGTGAATATCAGGATTGTCTCACGAGTCTAAGTCATTATTGACAGTGATAAATTAAGCTTGTTAAAGTTATAAGGATAGACACCACAAGCCACAAAGACTGTCCAACACTCAGAATAAATCCTGTCCCCTGGGTAAGTGGGTTAAATGTTGTATAATTACCTGTTCCCGAGAAGACCTCAACAGATATAACTTTGACTTAAGGTGCTTGCACACTGCCCCAACAAACACCAATATCAGGCCAGTGTGCCATACCCGTTGGTGGTGGTTGTTGTTGTTTTTGTTGGCGAACATGTTGAATCAGTGTTGGCCAACTTAAGGTTGGGTGTTTTTGTTTGTTGGGGCAGTGTGCAAATAGGATGTTATTCTAATTGTGACCCCTTAGGGCACTTGATCCGTCAATTGGACTGTGGGTTTTATCATCGCTACACTGATGATACATAGCTCTAGATATCCGTTTGGCCTGGTGATCTCTTAAATTTAACTACTCTGCACAAGTAACATTCTTCAATACCTCTGTCTATTGGCTGCAAATAGAATCTTCTTCCAAGAACCTCAGCGTCATTTTTAAACTAACAGCTGAAATTTGATAAACATGTTAAGTCAGTTATGTAGTCCTGTACATCTACCTGACAAATATTTTAAAAATATGCCCACTGTTATCTTTCCAGCAGTTGGAAATGGTTATCCATGCTTTTGTGTCCTTCCGCTTAGATTACTGTAATGCTCTTTATTCTTGCCTAAGTCAAGATGCTGTTACAGTTAGTCCAAAACTCTGCAGCAAGGTTACTCACTAAGACCTCATATTGCTCTCACATCACCCGGGTTCTTATGTCTCTACAATTTAGGATTCAATTCAAGATCCTCCTACTGATTTATATGGCTCTGAGCGGTCTTGCTCCAGAGTGTTTTGGTGAACTACTAATGCCCTTATACCTCAGGTCCTCTGAGCAAGGCCTGCTAGTTGTACCTCGGTCAAGACTGAAAACACAAGCTGACTGTGCGCTTGCTGTCCTGGGTCCCAGGCTGTGGAACAGTTGCCCCTGGGAGTCAGGTCAGCTAACTCTCTTGAGTGTTTTAAGTCACATAGATCTTTTGTGTTTTTATGCTTGAGTCATCATGTACTTTATCTTGATTTGTGATGCCTTTAATTGTTGTTGTTATATTGTTAAATGTCATCTCATGTTCTTTTAACCTTTAATCCTTTTCTAAAGCACTTTGTAACCTAGGTTTTGAAAGGTGCTGTATATATACAATTTTACTTGTTTTTCAAGTTCTCTTCTGTAGATTTTATAAATATGATCAGTGTTGATCATGTGTCATATTTGAGAGAATAACAAAAAAATAGAACCTAGAGGATAAAGGGCCTTAACTATAGTAATGAGCAGGAATGCACAATTACTTTGTGGCACAAAGAGGATTTCATGAATCAAAAAGTCTCCTGCCAAGTATCATCTTGTACAGCTCAGTTTCTTCATCTCCCAGGTCCAGCTACTGTGTGTTTTATAGCGAATACAGATGATTTACAACACCTTCTACTTGTACACCCCTACAGACAGAGCTTAACCGCCCGTCCCTCCACAGAACCCTATTAAAGTTAGAAGTTACACACAGTTTACTGTTTTACAGTTCATTGCATCCAAGGACCTAAAGCAACATCATACCAGGAGGTTAACAATGAAGCTAACACTAGCTAAAACTGACATAGCCTACCAGACAAACTAACTTGGCCGCAAAACAAAGCAGAAGAACAGAGTCAAGTGGGTAACCATAAAGATGCCCCTTCCTGATTTAAGATGTGAAAGCAATTATTGGAAATATTTAAAACTGAATAAAAGTGAAACACATGATCACATTTACATATTTGAGTTTTAGCAATGGTCAGGAAAGAAACCTGTTGTACTGAACAACCTCCAGAAGGCTTTCTTCCACAAACTTTCATTATGTGTAGGTTATCACATAATCTGTACAGTTATACACATTTACTTTGTAAAGATACTGTCAGTCTCCAATTATTGCAATATATAAAAATTACACTATTCTCCCAGGGACGGTCATCTGGTCGTTGTTTCAGTTTGCCTGTGCTTAAACTAATTAATCCTATTTGTAGTTTTGAAATAAACGTATATATTGCACAAAAACACATCAATAACTCTTTTTTGGAGGGAAAAGTTTATTTAGCATTTTATATTAGACTTAACAGTCTCACATCAATGGCTAATAAACTATTGGAGGAAAGTTTAAAATCACACCAATTTAGAACAATTCCCCTGCTGCCCATTCACTGGCATCCAAACACTTTGCCCCATAAACAGATACATTAGATATGTGTTACCAATGTTTTACATCTCCAACATATATATTTGTATTTCAGTTTTTAAGAGAATTAGACAACATCCAAATATCAACATGTAGATATTGTGTGTCTGCGCCGACATATTGCTTGAGACTTTAACAAACAGCCGAAATGCCAGTGCCTTGTGCAGTAAGGCCAACCTCAGCAGCAGTCAGTACAACCCTTCTAGGAGCCTTGATGAAGTAGGCTAGAGGGAATCTTTCCAGATGGAAAGAGGGATCTAGAATCATAATGTCGACGCTAACAGATCATAACGACGCTAACAGAAACAGGAAGTAGATCCTAGACGATTCCATATTTGGCCAGGTCACTGAGCTCCATGTCCCCAAAGGCTTCCCATGGACACACCACGGTGATGTCAGTGCCAAGACCCTCCATGCCGGGGATGTCGTCCCCGAATCTGATTGGATGAAGACAAGAGTGATGTCATGAATTGAAGTGAGAGAGCTTGAAGAGAATGAAGGCTGCCTATACCTGAAGATATAATGAAGTTTGTGTTTTAGAAACAGATTATTTTCAATTTGCAAGCTACTTGAATGCTAATGTGTAAGACTGTTTACATGTTAATGCTTATTATATTAAAGTTTCTAAGTGTACCTAAACCCAGCTTACCCCTTCTGGCCAGGCTTGGGGGCCTTGCTCTTGAAGGTACGAGCGACCCTCTGCTTGAACCTGGGAGCGGCCTTCTTATCGGCAGCAGCTGCAACAGCAATGTCCATTTTGTTTTAGTTTCTGTAAAGAAATGCATAAAGACATCACATCAGCAATGTATTACACTGCCTTTAAAATAAGAGATGTCCAGCTTTCAAACTGACACTTCAGCTTACTGTACAGCTGATCTATTGTGTCCCATCCCTCACATAAAAAAAACCCAATACTGGTTTCCACGAAGTTGAAACCTGATTTCAATTGGAGCTTAGTCACTCCACATTCAATACAACTACAATCTAGCTCTGAAAACTCTTAGGACAGATTTAGTACGGCTACTATACCTTCCTTAATCAGGCTTGGATGTACACTTTAAACACACATTGTTTTGCTGAGTATGCAGTTATTTTTCCATTATCACAGTTAATATAAAAAAATGATTCTAATAACTAACATTTGTTTAGAAGAGAACAAGATGTCTAATTTAACTGACTATGAACCAAAGTTACCGTTCATTAAAATAAAGTCAATATACATTTTTTGTTCAGTCTTTGTATAGAATATTAGTATTTCGTCAGGTTATTCTAGTCACTATGTCAACACTTCCTATACAGTTTTTGGCATGTCTTCAAGCCATTGATTCTGATGTAAAACCCAAAACGTTAGCTAAGAGTCAATAAGACAAGATGACTCACTAGTTCAGAGAGAAGGTAGTTTCCTCTTACCTGTGTTTGGAGGAGGATCCCCTTGTCTTTATGTCTACAGGTAGGTGTCTCTGCTTTCTGCTGGCTCTGTCTTTTGCCCGATGTCCACCTGGCTGCTGCCTTTATACTCCTTCAGGGAAGGAGGGGTGAGAGACTCATGTTCACTTTTGGATGGATTAACAGAGTTAGCCACCTTGTTGGCACTAATATAAAGCATGTGACACTAATACATGTTCTCACTTAATTGTCTTAAATGGCCAACATATAATTCATCCCCAAAACACTTACAGTGGATTTACAGTAAATATGTATAATACTCGTATTGTAAAATAACAATTTAAACATTTAAACCAGTGACTCCATGAAAATGTGTTATTTAATAACCAATGTTTCAGTGGAAGGTTCAGATCAGTACAGATCAGGGCACACAGGGACACTCGATGTACTCACAACACAATGTACTCTATATTAGAGGCCATCTGGTGGAGGCCACTGTCAATGTGGTTTTCCTTTACTGAACAGGCACCTGTGTGTGTGTGTGTGTGTGTGTGTGTGTGTGTGTGTGTGTGCACACGCGTGTGTGTGTGTGTGTGTGTGTGCGTGCATGTGTGTGTGTGTGTGTGTGTGAGACACTATTTTGGCCTGAAAGGGTGATTGTGGTAAATGTGATTCCTGATGCTATTGCTAGTATGTGTCCCTGGTTCGTTTTTAAAAGAGGATCTGTTGTTGTTGACTTTTCCTTTAATTTTATAGGAAGCTGATTTCAGTCGTGTTTTTTTTGACAGATGTTTATAGCAATTCAATTGTATGCAACAATACCGTCTCACACTTATTAAATATGCTGATGATATAGCCCTGGTTGCACAGTTGTCTGCCACACATTCTCTGAGCACCTATTTTAAATATGTCAGCCCACTTACTGAATGGTTAAATCAGCGTCACCTCACACTGAATGTGGCTAAAACCAAGGAGATGAGAAGTCAAGTCCCATCCACTCTCCAAACCACTGCATTTAAACAGCCAGGAGGTGGAGCAGGTCACATCTTTTAAGTACCTGGGCACCCAAACAGACCAGACTCTCTCATTCTCAGGACAAGCAGACTCTTTGAGGACAGCAGGGTGAGGGGGTTTGAGGACAGCAGGACCATACGGACCATACTCAAAAATAACACAAAGGACACTAAGACGATATTGACCTGGCGCTATGCACTTTATCATCCCGTTTTTGCCATATGCCATGTTTTTTATTGAGTCTGATCCAAGCTGAAGACACATGTCTGTATGCTTGCATATGGAAAAAAAAACAATGAGTATATTTATTTATTTATTATGTATATTTCTTGAGAATGTATTGTGAGTTGGGCACTTCATGACAACGCTAAAATGGCTTTCTATTTAAAGGGGAAGATTGAAGTAAACCCAATCAAGTAATTATTGACAGTGACAAATAAAGCTTGTGAAAGTCATTAAGATAAACACCATAATCCACTATCCAACACTTCTATCCTATCCCCCAGGTAAGTGGGTTAAATGTTGTATAACTGACTGTTCCAGGGAAGACCACAACAGATATTAAGTTTATCTCAGGTGCTTGCACACTGCCCCAATGAACACTAACAAACACAACGTTGGGCTACTGTGCCAAACCCGTTGGTGGTTGTTGGCTGATGTCGGATTGGTGTTGGCCAGCATTCTATAGTTGGGTGTCCCCTTGGTACTCAAGCACGGTCGTCCTATTGCAGCCTTTTTCCTGTTGCAATAAGGCCCAATGTCCATGACAAGCTCAAAAAGAGTTGCATTGCAATGTCAGCATTGCAATGCATTCCCTACAGGACCCTCCATGTCGCTGCCATGAGACCCTCCACTTCTCTGCCAGGGGACCCTCTACGTCGCTGCCATGGGACCCTACCTTTCTTCCCTCCACTGAGACCTGCACGGCCATCCGGGAGCTGTGGGAACATAGCCATGAGGGGCTCGATCACCAACAGTTTCAGAAGCTGAAGGAGCTCCTCGACGATAACGCCGACCTCTATGCCACCAGAGACAAGGACTGCAGGCAGATGGGGTTGTCCAGCATGCCATCGGCACTGGCTTGGCCGCCATTGACCACTGTCAAGGGACTTCACCACCATTGTCTGATTGTGTGCATGGCAACATAATTGGAATCAGAATCACATTGTTGGCCTAGTTTCCACACACGGCTCAATACATTTTATTTAACTACTTCCCAACACTGCATAGTAGGTCTAATCTTACCAGAGATCCCTACTATCTTGACACTTTTTCCATCTATCATTTTTATTGTTTGTGTCCTGGTAAAGAAAGAGAGACTGGTCATAAAGATCCAGTAGACCGGAGACAGCAACAATGAGCTTCTCCTCCATTCTCAATTTCAAACTTTACCTAGCGGGAAGAAAATCAAATAACTCTTATTGTAAAATAACAATTTAAACATTGAAACCAGTGACTCCATGAAAATGTGTTATTTAATAACTAATGTTTCAGTGGAAGGTTGAGATCAGTACAGATCAGGGCACACAGGGACACACTAGAAGGCACGACACAATGTACTCTATATTAGAGGCCATCTGGTGGAGGCCACTGTCAATGTGTTTTTCCTTTACTGAACGGGCACCTGTGTGAGTGACTGACTGAGTGAGTGAGAGAGAGACAGAATCTACACTGTCAACACTATTTTGGCCCATGAAGACCCTGACCTAATATGAATTTAAAGCAGTGACTACAAATAAAAGGCCTGATATTTAAAGATGGTTTATTTTATCTGGTGTTCTCATTAAATAAATAATCTAAATAAACTGTGCATATTTCCGTAGTGTACAAGAAAGCTTGGAATTACAAAGCATTAGGTAACACTCCATAATAAGGGTCCTTAATAAATAGCAAACTAGTCATTAACTAACCCTTTGTTAATTGTTACTAAAATATCTATTTGCCACAAGTTAATGGTTTTTTAATCATTAATTAAATATTAGTTATTTGTGTATAATCTGTTTGTTAATGTTTTAACAAACAAAAAACAATCTATTAACAAATACTGTATTAATAGTGTTTTAATAGTTAACTAAATGTATTCTTGGCACTAATTAACAGTTATTTATTACATAATTAGAATGTTAAATGCTTATTTACAAACTATATGTTAATATAGAAGTTAATGACATATTAGTATTTAACTAATTGTTACTAAACTGTTTCTGCCTATCCCAATTGTTATTAAACTGTGTTTCTGCCCATCCCAATATGAACCACTTCTCATAGGACCCTTATAATAAAGTTGGTTACGCTTAATTAATATATTAGTAATATATAACTATCAGTGTGGGGCCCCTTATAATAAAGTTGGTTAAGAGTTATTCATATATTAGTAATATATAACTATCAGTATTGGGGACCCTTATAATAAAGTTGGTTAACCATAATTAATATATTAGTAATATATAACTATCAGTATGGGGACCCTTATAATAAAGTTGGTTAACCATAATTAATACATTAGTAATATATAACCATCAGTATTGGGGACCCTTATAATAAAGTTGGTTAACCATAATTAATATATTAGTAATATATAACTATCAGTATTGGGACCCTTATAATAAAGTTGGTTAACTGACAGTCAGGTCAACAGCGAGCATTGCTGAGCTGGCAACAGCGTCACCTGGCGAATTCACAAAGCTCCTTGATCAAGCCAAACAAGCAAAGCTGAAAGATGTGGCAGTTGTTTGCCAAAACTACATCAAAGGTGATGCCCAGATTCAGTCAAAAGTGGGAGACTTAAAAAGTCAATGCAAATTAATTCCATATGGAAAGAGAGCATAATTGTTTTGTTTTTTTTGTTTTTTCTACCTCAGTTTGTGGGGTTTTTTTTTGTTTGTTTTGCTTCAAGTGTTGTAAAACAGAATGTAGAAATATTGCCTGTTTTTCATTTTCATACATTCTGTTTAAGTGGTCGGTGTTCCAGGAGGCCATCAGCTTAACCTTAAGGTGTCAGTTGTAAAATAAAAATAAAATAAAAAGCTATTGGAGTGTTTATAAATAAAGTGTGTTCATCCCCCTTTCCAACAGTGTTACCTTTAGTGGTCAGCTTTCCAGAAATAAAAAGCTATTGGAGAGTTCTTTAACTTTATAAATAAAGTGTGTTCATCCCCCTTCCCAACAGTGTGTGCTGAGATCATTCATTTCCAGTGTGAGAGACCCAGTGTAAAATATTTTCTATCTTCAATACATGTTATAAGAAATATTTGTAAATAATGAATGATTACTGTTCCAACTTTATTATAAGGGTCCCCCCATACTGATAGTTATAAATTACTAATGCATTAATAATGGTTAACCAACTTTATTATAAGGGTCCCAATACTGATAGTTATATATTACTAATATATTAATTATGGTTAACCAACTTTATTATAAGGGTCCCCAATACTGATGGTTATATATTACTAATGTATTAATTATGGTTAACCAACTTTATTATAAGGGTCCCCAATACTGATAGTTATATATTACTAATATATGAATCACTCTTAACCAACTTTATTATAAGGGGCCCCAAACTGATAGTTATATATTACTAATATATTAATTAAGCGTAACCAACTTTATTATAAGGGTCCTATGAGAAGTGGTTCATATTGGGATGGGCAGAAACACAGTTTAATAACAATTGGGATAGGCAGAAACAGTTTAGTAACAATTAGTTAAATACTAATATGTCATTAACTTCTATATTAACATATAGTTTGTAAATAAGCATTTAACATTCTAATTATGTAATAAATAACTGTTAATTAGTGCCAAGAATACATTTAGTTAACTATTAAAACACTATTAATACAGTATTTGTTAATAGATTGTTTTTTGTTTGTTAAAACATTAACAAACAGATTATACACAAATAACTAATATTTAATTAATGATTAAAAAACCATTAACTTGTGGCAAATAGATATTTTAGTAACAATTAACAAATGGTTAGTTAATGACTAGTTTGCTATTTATTAAGGACCCTTATTATGGAGTGTTACCAAGCATTATATTGTGCTTTGTTCCAAATGTTTTAAGATAAGTTTGTACATCCCCATTTTTTGGAAGATTTCTTTCAATGTCAGGGAGCTAGTACTATTTTCTTGATAAAGTGATTGGTTAATGTAATTCGTGCCTTTAATGCTATTTATGTATGTATGTAATGTATGTTTCCCTTGTTAATTTTTAAAGGGCATCTGTTGACTTATCCCTTTATTTTGCAGCAGGCTGGTTTCAGTCCTGTTTTTATGACAGCTGTAAGATCCTACATTTTATTTTCCATTTGTAGCAATGAAATCATGTGCAACAATGATCGTCTAAAGCCCAATATCCACTATACGCAAAGTATCTGCGTGACATTGCCCCACCTTGAAAACTCGTTCACTTGGGGGCGTGTTGACTAGTGGATCAACTAGCTCCCGCCCGCCTTGTGGTAATGAAGCAGAAGGGTCAACGTCACGGCCCACGCCCACGTCCTGTTTGCTGACTGGTGACCGGCAATTCGCGTATAGTGGATATTGGCCATCACGCTCAATATCCACTATATGCGAATTGCCGCGCGGCCAATTCCGCCTCCATTCACTTTCTATGGGACGCGAGCAATTCGCTGCGCAAAGCATGCTGGGATTGCTTGCGGCGCGGAGCCAGCTGCGGGGCGGCTTGGCTCTGCTTCTGAATTTGCATAAAGTTGAGAAATGTCAACTTTATGCAAATGCGCGCGGAGCGAATCCATGCGGTCACCAATCAACAAACAGGAGGTGGGCGGTGGGCGTGACGTTGACCCTTCCGAATCCTTCTTCTGTTTACCACCTGCGTTAATTACCTTCCCAATCATTGTTTTGCTTACCACCTGCGTTATTACCTTCCCAATCATTGTTTTGCTTACCACCTGCTTACCATCCTTCTTCTGCTTCTGCTTATTGCCAAATGGTGATGGAAGACAGCCTTATCATTGCCGTTTCGGCCTATCCCCAACTGTACGACCCATCTCTCCCTTCCTACAGGGATAGTGTTCGAAGAAATTCTGCCTGGAGGAAGGTTGCCGACATTGTCGGTTTCACCGGTGGGTATAATTCATATTTAGATAATGTAAGGTCGATGATGAATTGTTAATTTGGTACATTCAACTACATGTTCCACATATAAACAGTTCATACAGCATCTAAACTCTTGATATATGTAGACCCATTATATCAGATGACTAAATAACCAAGTACATAATGATTATTTTTTTATTAGCCTTTCTTTTTCCTTTCTATTATTTTTTGTAATTATGATTATGATTATTATTATAAGCACATCAAGTCCACAGCTTTTTTCTGCTTTCTTCATCAGCTGATGTGTGTAAAAAAAAAAAGGAAAAACCTGAGGGACACGTACCTGAAGGAAATTAAAAAAGAGAGAGAAGCACACCAGCGGGGCTGGTGCCACCTGCAAGCAGCCATGGCGCTTCATGGCCGTTATGGGGTTTCTCGCTCCATTTCTGGAGCACAGGCCCACGACCACCAACATCAGGCCGAGCCACCCAGTTAGTCAGCCCCCCCCCCAGTCCTGCCTGGTTCGTATTCCAGCCAGCCAGCCAGGTAGTTGTTGCGAATAAATAATAAGCATATGTATCAGCAGCTACACATAGCCACACAAGGAGTAGAAATAAATGTATTTACCCGACCTGACCACCAGATGGCGGCAAACAATATACTGGGGGCAGCGCTCAACGCTAGCCATTGTGCGTCATGGAGGCCACGCCTCCTGCGCAGAGGCATCCGGCGGAAACATCCGGTTAGGGTCAGAAGCTCGCGGGCGGACCATCCGCACGGATGCAAAGCGTAGCGGGCTCCCCACGCGTGATTAATGCAATGCCTCCCCATATGCTTATTAGATTAAATACTAAACCTAAACAAATAAAGTGAGTTAAAGCGATCCTGTGTCGGCGGCCGTCTTCCTCGGAACACAAACCCCACATAGTAGGCACCAGCAGCCAGGCAGGCTGGTCTAGTGAAGAGGAGAAGGCAAGGCACCAGCCAGCCAGCAGCCAGCCGGCACCAGCCGGCCCTAGCAGCCAGCCGGCGCCAGCCGGCACCAGCAGCCAGCCGGTGCCAGCGGGCACCAGCAGCCAGCCGGCACCAGCAGCCAGCCGGCGCCAGCGGGCACCAGCAGCCAGCCGGCGCCAGCGGGCACCAGCCAGCCGGCACCAGCAGCCAGCCAGCGCCAGCGGGCACCAGCAGCCAGTGGGCACCAGCAGCCAGCCGGCGCCAGCGGGCACCAGCCAGCCGGCACCAGCAGGCATCAGGCCGCCAATTGGAAAGAGGAGAAGGCAGTCGGAGTTGTCTAATTTTGAGGAACGAATGATAGACATCTTGGAAACTGCTCCTCCTACCCCCCAGCCAGCCACCACAGCAGCAGCAGTGGAGGATGAAGACAAACTGTTTTTTCTGAGCCTTCTCCCTGATCTACAAAGACTGCCGAAATCCAAAAAGGCTTATGTAAAATTCCGGATTCATCAACTCATTTATGAGGCAGGGGAGGATGTTTAAATGTGAAATGGTTTTGTTTAAGTTGTTTAGTTTTTAGGGGGAATGGGTTGCATCTTTCAGCAGCCACGGCGCTTCATGGCCGTTATGGGGTTTCTCGCTCCATTTCTGGAGCACAGGCCCACGACCACCAACATCAGGCCGAGCCACCCAGTTAGTCAGCCCCCCCCAGTCCTGCCTGGTTCGCATTCCAGCCAGCCAGTCAGGCAGTAGACACCAGCAGCCAGGCAGGCTGGTCTAGTGAGGAGGAGAAGGCAAGGCACCAGCCAGCCAGCCGGCACCAGCGGGCCCAGCAGCCAGCCGGCGCCAGCGGGCACCAGCAGCCAGCCGGCACCAGCAGCCAGCCGGCACCAGCGGGCCCAGCAGCCAGCCGGCACCAGCAGCCAGCCGGCACCAGCGGGCCCAGCAGCCAGCCGGCACCAGCAGCCAGCCGGCACCAGCAGCCAGCCGGCACCAGCGGGTACCAGCAGCCAGCCGGCGCCAGCGGGCACCAGCAGCCAGCCGGCACCAGCAGCCAGCCGGCGCTAGCGGGCACCAGCCAGCCGGCAGCAGTGGGCACCAGCCAGCTGGCACCAGCTGGCACCAGCTGGCATCAGGCCGCCAATTGGAAAGAGGAGAAGGCAGTCGGAGTTGTCTAATTTTGAGGAACGAATGATAGACATCTTGGAAACTAGGGGTGTGTATTGGCAAGAATCTGGCGATACGATACGTATCACGATACAGGGGCAACGATACGATATATTGCGATATATTGCGATACTGTAGGAACAACGATATATTGAGTTTCTTTTAAAGAATTTAATTGTAGGAAAACTGTCCTAGCATAGTAAACACACAATGCTGTTACATGCTTAACATCAGCTTGCTGAATTCAAACAGAGGGATCTATATTTGTATTTGACAAGAGAAGAAATACAAGCATTTGCAGGATTGTTTGGATAAACACATGAAAAAACTAAGTTAACAGATTTCAGCGAGTCCAGCACCGTCGCTTTGACTTGTTCGTACAACTTCGGGAGAGCGATGTCCGTGATGTGTTGTCGGGAAGGGATGGTGTAACGGGGCTCCAGTGTTGTCATCATATTACGAAATCCCTCATTCTCCACAACACTCAGAGGGCGCATGTCTTTGCAAATAAAAGAAAGTACTGACTGTGTTACGTTTGTTGCGCGAGTTGAGGTCGCTGGTAGTTTCGAAAAGTTAACTTCTTTAATAGTTCGTTGAGCAGGATCCACTCGTTTCACGTTAGCCTGTAATGCTACGTTGTCATGGTGTCTCGATACAGTGCTTTTGAATATCGATACGGTATCGTGAAAAAAAATATCGCGATATTTAAGTGTATCGATATTTTCTTACACCCCTATTGGAAACTGCTCCTCCTACCCCCCAGCCAGCCACCACAGCAGCAGCAGTGGAGGATGAAGACAAACTGTTTTTTCTGAGCCTTCTCCCTGATCTACTTGCACTGTGTGTTTTTTTCCACAGAGAGGGTAGGTCATACCTCTCTGCCCCAGTACCACCAGGGACCTGACGCAGTCAGAGTTCAGCTACTGTGTCAGATTGATGATGTGGAAGTTCAGTTCTATGTTATTTATGTTCTTTGTGTTTTGTTTTTCCTGACATATTTATCGGGCATCACTTTGTTAGTGATTAGATAATTCTGACATCCAAGTGTAAACAGGTAGAGGGTTATATTGTAAGATCTTATAGGGACCATGGCTGAGTTTAATTTTATAAGTTACAATATAAGAGGAATTAATAATCCGATCAAAAGGAAAAAAAATCTGGGACAATTAAAGAAATTGCATTGTTCTGTTGCTTTGCTTCAGAAAACACACCTGTCAGACATTGAGCATCTAAAACTGAAGTTAGTCTTATTTTAGTCAGAATGATCCATGACTATTTTCGTCTAGTTTTAGTCGACGAAAACTGATGACATTTTAGTCTAGTTTTAGTCAATGAAAATTGTAGTTTAGTCTCTTTTTAGTAATGCAATTCTATTTAACCCAGTTAATATAGTACAAGTACCTAGTATAGTATAGACAAAACCAACATTTTCTTTAAGTCACCCATTTCACATGTCAAACAAGGTTATCTTATTTATTATATTATTGTTACCTTATAGACTCAAGAAAACATTCAATTCCAGACATGGAAAACGATTTGAATTTACAACATATTTATTTTACCCACCAAACATGTAAGAAGTACACACACATGGCTAACCTGCCAGGTTTTGTTTGAGCTTTAAGTCCTTTACACACCGGGGGCGTGACGAATAAACAACACGAAAATGCGAAATACTTGCCTGCGAATATTTCGCATCAAAACTATTCATACCGGCAGTGATGCGAATCTGCGACAGTTGCAACAATTGTTCAATAAAAGTTTGGGAAAGATTCACTCATCCTCCAGAAGACATGATGGATTCAACATCATCCAGTGATGATGATCTTGTCCTAGCCCTCCTCACTCCACACAAGAAGAGGACATTTTGGGTATATCCCATTTTAAAAGGTAGAGGAACAGTTTGAGGTCCTTCTGGGGACGCTAGCGCCTTTATCAAATAATACAGGGTGATGAGAAACACAATCAATAGGTCCGCCATTGTCATGACGTTGTAACGTGATTGGTAGATGCCTTTATTCGCTGTGTGAAAGCTCAATGATGTCGCTTTTTCACCGCGTAATATTCACGTTCTGTGTGAAAGTACTCATGACAAAAACAACAGTAAGAAAAAATATATTTACATGTGAATTAATAGCACGAATAAAAAACGCCCCCGGTGTGTAAAGGCCTTTAACTTGCCGCGAGTGGGGATTGAGGAAGTGACGTCGCTTGTGTCTTCGCAGTGCGCTGATGCAGCCCCGAGATTCAGGAAACTATTTCAAAATATTTCAAAATATTAATAATAGCAAGACAAAATAACGTTATAACATTTCGAGTTTTATTTTGCAAACCACATTTAGCCATTTTTATTCGTCAACAATATTGCATTATAAATTTGATTATAGTTTTCGTCACATGACCACCATTTTCGTTGCGTCTCGTCTCATTTTCGTCACATGATAAAGGTTTGTTGACGACGATATTTAGTCATAATTTTCGTTGACGAAAGCAACACTACCTGTGACCATGAAAATTAAATTAGGAGGAGACAATCAATTTAGACACTGGAGGCTTAATGTCTCATTACTAACGTATACAAACATTAGGCATGAAATTCAAGGGGCCTTAACTGAATACTTCACTATAAATGACGATGGTAGTGTATCCCCTTCAGTTGTATGGGATGCCAGTAAGGCCACGATGAGAGGGAAGATTATTTCTATAGGATCTAGAATGAAAAAACAAAGGCTCGCAAAACAACAGGGGTTGGAAGCTGAAATAAAAAAACTAACAAGGGAACACAAGCAATTTGGAAAAGAAGACACTTTAAACAAATTAAAGGAAGTTAGACAACAACTGGACGAGGCTCTCTAACATATAAAGCAGAGGGGGGAAAGCCCAATCAAGTCGTGCAGTTCTGAAAATCAGGAACCTAGAAACCAACCAAATTGAGACCGATCCAACTAAAATATCAGACTCATTTGCAACATATTACAAACAGTTGTATAGGGCTGAAGAACTAGAATTCAAGGAAGAGAAAATTACAGAATGTTTAAGTCCCCTTAAAATGAATAAACTATCGAGTGAGGAAGCAGAACTATTAATAAAACCCATCATAGAAAGTGAAATTAAAGAAACCATTACCAAACTAAAAAATAACAAATCACCAGGAACAGACAGTTTTTCTGGAGTATACAAAATATACAACCAGATCAAACAGGATGCATACTTGGACGCCAAGGAAAAAATAACATAAGGAGAGCCCTGAACCTGCAGGCAATAGCGGCAAGAGACAAACAACCATCAATGCTTCTCAGCTTGCAGCTAGATGCTGAGAAGGCATTTGATCGAGGGTATTTCTGGGGCAGACTCTGCTGGAAATGGGCTTTGGGAAAGAATTTGTGATCAATCAAAGAGCCTAGCTCCAAAGTTAGAGTTAATGGTCACTGTTCTAGTTCTTTCAGGATTGAGCGAGGTGTGAGACAGCGGGGACTCGTTGTCTCCCATACTATTTGCCCTAAGTATTGGACCTCTGGCAGAGGCAAGGTGTTTGATGGATGGAGTTCAGTAATGCCACCATAACATCTACTCTGCAAACAACCGCATGTAAATGGCCAGGAGGTGGAGCAGGTCACTTCTATTAAGTACCTGGGCACCCAAACAGACCAGACCCTCTCATTCTCAGGACAAGCAGACTCAGTATATAAAAACGCCCAGCACAGACTCCTCAGCTTCCTGCTGAGGAAGCTGAGGAATCTGTGCTGGGCCTCAGCTTCCTGCTGAGGAAGCTGAGGGGGTTTGAGGACAGCAGGATGAGGGGGTTTGAGGACAGCAAGACCATACTGACCATACTCACAATGGACACTAAGACACTATATTGACCTGGCACTATGCACCTGAACATCCCGTTAAGCTGATTTTAACTCTGCCCTCCATGTCTGTTGTCCATGTTTGCCATGTTGTTTTTTTATTGAGTCTGATCCAAGCTGAAGGCAAGTTTCTGTATGCTTGCATATGGACAAACTAAAACTGTATATTTCTTGAGAATTGAGAGTTGGACACTTCATGACAACACTAAAATGGTTTTCTGTTTAAAGCGGAAGATTGAAGTAAACCCAATAACGTCATTATTGACACAACTTCACAAACAAATTAAGCTTGTGAAAGTCATAAGGATAGACACCACAAGCCACGAAGACTATCAAACATTCAGGGTAAATCCTGTCCCCCGGCTAAGTGGGTTAAATGTTGTATAACTGTTCCAGAGAAGACCAAAACAGATATAAAGTTTACTTCAGGTGCTTGAACACTGCCCCAACAAGCGCCAGTTTGCCATAGCCGTTCATGGTTGTTGGCTGGTGTTGGATTATGTTTTTGTTGATGAACAGGTCGAATCAGTGTTGCCAACCGAATAGTTGGGCAGCCTTTATCCTGTTACATTAAGGCCCCGTGTCCATGACAAGGTCAAAAAGAGCCCATCGTCAGTATTGCAATGCATTCCTTATGGGACGAGCGTCAGAGCTCAATCTAGTGAGGCGCTACCCTGGGTACTGCGATGCTCCAAGATCCACGCTTGGCCAAGCTGAGCACCAAGCTGCGAAGAGCCTATTTTCGCATTGCCCAGAATTGAAATATGTTCAACTTCCACGCTGCGCTTTCAGTGATGCTCGGCGGTAGCCAATCACATTCCAATCCAATATTTTGTCCATGAAAATAAAAATAATGAGTACACGGTTCAGCCCATCCTAGCATCACTCAGTACACAGACTCGAGCGCCCAACCTAGCGCTGGAGCTGACGCCGGCCCCACACTTGTCATGGACATGAGGCTTAAGTCTTTTACATGATCGGGCAAGTGCACCACGTAAACAACAAAGCCAGGCGTTTGCAACATCAACGCGACCTAGCAACATGGTTTCAGAGCCCTGTCGCCTATATGTCCATCAAATCAAGGGTGCGACATCCACCTAGACGTTGCGGACCACTGATTGGTGAATAGGGGAAAGGGGGTGACTTTTTAATTTTGTGATCTATTATCCAGATGGCGAATACACAATTTTGTCTATAGGCCTACTGATGGAGTGCAACAATCTTTTCAAAAATAGAGCAATTACAGGATTTTAATGCTTATCAGAATCAAAGCTAAGCTAGGTTAGCAGTAGCCTGCTACTGAGAGGTTGCGCACGCAGCCCCACTCATCTCACCAATCAGTGGTCCACTACCACAACATCTAGGTGGACATTGCTGTCGCCTTGCTGTCACCCATGTTGCTAGGTTGTGTTGATGTTGCAGACTCCTGGTTGTGTTTTGCTTATGTGCTGCAGTTGCTCGAGCATGAACAAGCCTCACAGTCAATGGGAGTGGCTCTCTCTCTATAATAGCTCTGGTTGAGTGCATCCAAGGACCAGAAGTAACATCATGCGGACCAGGAGGTTAACAATCAAGCTAATGTTAGCTAAAACTTGCGTAAAACTGCTCGCCAGACAAACTTACTTGGCCCCAAAACAAAGCAGATGAACAAAGTCAAGTGGGTAACCATAAAGACACCCCTTCCTGATTTGTAAAGAAGTGAATCACATGCTGGACAGAAACCTGGATTGTTCAAAAAACCTCCAGAAGGCTTTCCTCCACACACTTTGATAATGTGTAGGTTATTGTATAATCTGTACAATTATACACGCAAACTTTGTAACAGATAAGGCCAATCTACAATTATTGCATTATATCAAAATTACACTCTCCCATGGGTATCTGGTCATTGTTTCAGTTTGCCTGAGTCTAAGATCATTAATCCTATTTGTTCTGAAATGAGTGTGTATATATTGCATGAAAACAAACCAGGCACTCTTTTTTGGAGGGAAAAATATAGTAATTTATTCAGCATTTGATATTAGATTTAACAGGACTGCAATCAAAAATATATGCATATACTGTATATAAAAAATAAATGTCATTCTCTCTATTCATACATACAACTGTGGCTCCAAGGACAGAGTTGGGAAGAGACAAAAGGCGGGAAAGACAAATACATCTCTCACATCGATGGCTAATAAAAAGTATTGGGGAAAAGATTTAAACCAGACCAATTTAGAACAATTGCCCTGCTGTGGCACACAATGCCACATAGGTACATTAGATATGTGTTACCAATGTTTTACATCTCCACCGAATATTTTTGCATTTTGCTTTTTGAGAGAGTTAGACAACATCCAAATATCAACATGTAGATATTGTGTGTCTGCACCAACATATTGCTCGAGACTTTAACAAACAGCCGAAATGCCAGTGCCTTGTGCAATAAGGCCAACCTCAGCAGCAGTCAGTACAACTCCTCTAGGAGCCTTGATGAAGTAGGCTAGAGGGAATCTTTCCAGATGGAAAGAGGGATCTAGAATCATAATGTCGACGCTAACAGATCATAACGACGCTAACAGAAACAGGAAGTAGATCCTAGACAATTCCATATTTGGCCAGGTCACTGAGCTCCATGTCACCGAAGGCTTCCCATGGACACACCACGGTGATGTCAGTGCCAAGACCCTCCATGCCGGGGATGTCGTCCCCGAATCTGATTGGGTGAAGACAAGAGTGATGTCATGAGTAGCCTACCATGGGAAATGAAGTGAGAGAGTCTAAACAGAGAATTAAAGCTGCCTATACCTGATGATATAATTCACTTTGTGTTCTAGTAAAAGGTTAATTACATTTGTAAGATCCTTAAATGCTACCGTGTACACTGCTTACATGTTAATGCTAATTATAGTAGAGTTTCTAAGTGTGCCTAAACCCAGCTTACCCCTTCTGGCCAGGCTTGGGGGCCTTGCTCTTGAAGGTACGAGCGGCCCTCTGCTTGAACCTGGGAGCGGCCTTCTTATCGGCAGCAGCTGCAACAGCAATGTCCATTTTGTTTTAGTTTCTGTAAAAAAAAACAACAAAGACATCACATCAGCAATCAATCACCAGCACACAATATGTGTATATTTTAACATTTACAACAAAGCCTGCAAGGAAGTTTTGTTCAAATTGTCTTTAAAATAAGACTTGGCCAGCTCTCAAACTCTCTATGCCATTACTTCAGATGGTTCTCAGAATTCACATGTCTCAGTTGCCTCAGGTAAAAAAGTTATTCAGCTAAAGATTTGTTTTAATTGATAGCTATTGAACTAAGAATATCTGCGTGGTACCTCATGTGGAGGTTTTCTCCAATACTGGTTTAATCAAAGCTGAGAACTTCAATTTCAAGATCTCTGTCACTGCCCACTTAACAGCAGTCAACACAAACTTTTTCAAAGTGCATTCTTAAATTGTACACCCCCATTAACTAGCCTTGGACATGTTCGCTTAGAATGCTTAGTATGTATTTTCCGTTCTCTTTCCATTACCACATTTACAAGACCCAATAATTATTCACAACAGCAGCATTTTTTTAGCAGAACACACAATCTTTTGATTTTAACCACAGCTTCCTTTCATAAAAATTAAGTATGCCAGGCAAGTATTATGAGTCTACATAGTATAGTCTATTGGTAATCCTTCAGGTTAGTCTAGAATGTCAACGCTTCCAATTAAAGCATCCTCAAGTTTTCGGCATGTGTTCAAGTCATTGATTCTGATATAGAGTTAAACTCTTTAGAGTTTAGCTAAAGAGTTAAGACAAGACAAGAAGACTCAGAGAGAAGGCAGTTTCCTCTTACGTGTCTTTTGTGGGGGATCCCTTTGTCTTTATGTCTCCAGGTAGGTGTCTCTGCTTTCTGCTGGCTCTGTCCAACTGCTGCCTTTATACTCCTTCAGCTAATCTCTCAGCTAATCTCTCACTGATTCATCCATACACACAAGAGGCGAGACACTTTTTGGACAGATTAAGGGAGTTAGCCATATGACACTAAACATAGACTCAGTTAATTGTCTTAAATGGCCAACATATATTTTTATTATTATAACCAACACAACATTTTCACTAAAATGTACAATAACTGCATTTACAGTAAATAACATTTAATATGTATCATATCTTCTAAGTAAGGAATAAACCACGACGGGGGTCCCGTTATTGGAAAATAATGTACGACGGGGGAGGTGATAAGTAGTAGTAGTGATATGTAGCACATTGACATCGTACATTATTTTCCAATAACGGGAGACCCCGGAGTGCTTAATTCCGCTTATACCACAGTTACCAACAATTATTAGATATTAGTTGCTTTGATCCATAACATGATTGTATTTTTGTTGACTTAATCAGCTGAGCTTCTGTGGCACTTTCAGCATATTGTTTTTCCTTTGTCAATTAAATATCTGGCCGATAGTTGTATTTCACTGTTGTTTATAATGTTGAATTTGTAGCACATTGATTCAGAACTGTTAAAAGGCAGAGATATCATATATATATATATATATATATATATATATATATATATATATATATATATATATATATATATATGATATAAAATAATGCACACCCATGGGATGTTATTGACCAATCAGAATCACGTATTCAATAATGCTGTTTAATAATATGCTGTTATAATGAAAAATAATATGTATTGCAATTTGAACATTCAAACCAGGGACTCCATGAACATGTTGTAGTAAGTAGCTGTGTAATAAGTGGGATAATGAACAGCAAGGTCATTTTATTTCACAATAATGACCGGCTCACTGTACATTATCCCTTACGTAGATGTGTGTATTGTTGCCTGTAGAAGTTATATTTTTTTTCTTTTCAGTCTTCAATCTATTACTATTTCTGTTCATATCTTACAGGAATAGTGGTACTAAAGTGGAATCAAGGCCATAATTAACCATATATATGGGATATATTAACCCAATGTTGCATAACAATGATACCAAAATAAAAAAATCCCCAAAATATTTATTGTGTGTATTCCCGAGTAGCATTCCTCAGAACTACGTCTCAGAGTCTATGCATTTCAGGACCTGTAATTGCAATGTCCTTTAGATGTGGCACAGAGAGCTGTGTGTATGCGTGTGTTGTGGGCGAAGCTCTATTTTTTCCCCTGAAGGCCCTGACCTAACACAGATTTAAGGCTGTAATTACTATTACAAGGCCCAATATAGTTAAAAACAGTTTATTTCATCTGGCATTCCACTAAGATAAAGTAAACTGTATAAATAAACCACATAATAAATCTCTGCATATGTAAGCACATGGAGGTTCTGGCTCATGTGGATGTCCTAAAATCTTTAAAATGACAAACAGGTACAGGTAGCTATGCCTGGAATACACTCACAATATCTTGTTTAAAAGAAAAAAAAAACATTGTGTTTTGTTTCAAATATTTTATTCAGATCAGTTTGTGTATCCACACTTTTTTACTTTTAGTCTTTACTGTATCAAGCTTTGTGAGTTGCATACTTTAATTACTGTTAAAGAGGAAGATAGAAGTACAAAACAATGTCATTATTGACAGTGACAAATAAAGCTTGTGAAAGTCATAAGGATAGACCCTATAAGCCACAAAGACGATCCAAAACGTGGGTAAATCCTGTCCCGCAGGTAAGTGGGTTAAATGTTGTATAACTACCTGTTCAGAGAAGACCACAACAACTATAATTTTCCCTTTAACTTAGCTATAATCTCAACTCCTGTGATCCACCATTTAAAGATGTACCTTCTATTCATCAACAGTGCTAAATGTTGATAGTTAGCTAGCGTTGGCCTCGATTTTATGTAGGCTATTTATTTTATTTTTGACCATTCAATAACTTCCATAAATTAATTCCTTAATATAAAACATGTTATACTAACCATAACTGGCAAGTTCCTTTGCTATTTACCAGAAATACTACATTAGATTATTGCTAAAATATGCATATTGCATAAATATGTATAACATAAAAAGTTTTGAACAACCCAAAATTGCTGTGCAGTGAAACTTGATAGGACCAAAATGCTGGATAATTTGACCAGATCCAGCCTGCAAATTCTTTGACTTTACTAATATTTTCTTTATTATTGATCAAAGTCGGTAGTGCTTTACAACCGTTTACAACTGATAACGTTTCCCTACATGTTCCCTAAAGTCTAAAGCTCTTGCAGGAGACCTACCAAGGAGAACTTGGTAGGTCATGGCCCTTTAGGATTAGATTACAGCACACCTGTTTTAAACATTACAGCACTCTCACAGGTCACAAGTCTCTTACATCAACCGTTCTGTACACCACCCTCTCACCCTGTGTTCCCCATCGGATGAGGACAAGATAGAAGTTTCTAGCGCTGTTCCTATGAAAATGGCCAAATTAACATAGGTCCTTCTTTCTTTTTTTCTATTAACATAGGCTTTCATGTTTTCTCTTTTGCTTTTCTCATAGGCCTATATCCTTCAATTCACCTTTTCCTTGCTTTTTTCCTTGCATTATTTGCTTTTCTTTTCATATTCTGTTCATATTCTCTTTTCCTGCTCATCAATTTTCTTCTATTTATCTTTATGTTTTTTAACAGGGAACCACAACAAATTGGAACCCCAACAAGTCAACTGGTTCACTTCATAATCAAATTCTGATGTAACTATAAAATCACTTAGAAAAACATTTAGACAAGCTATTTCAAACTCTAGGGCATTGTGGTTTCCACAATATCATATATGTGTCGTGTGAGCTGTTAAGATCAAACACTTCAAACAAATATTAGAATACTTGAGGATGTACAAGGCATTGCTGTAATTTATGTCCTACATCTAGACAACGTAACTGTCTAAACTGATCTAACTGAAGTCAATATGCAAGGTATTTACTAGACACATCTGAGAATATTTAAAGAGTTGTTCTTTTGCCATTCACTTTGTGAAGCTTAACACCCTTGAGGCACATATTTGACCACAGTTATAATTATAAGTAATATTCATCCTCTTGTGATAATTGTGTTGATACTAGTTGTAATACAATCTAGGCTAATAATCCTATGCTGACACCTCTGAGAAAAGAAATGTATACATTTATTTTGTGTAAATGTATACGTTCCAAAAAAAACTTGAGTGTCCTGACAGGGAGGCACAATGGTTACAGACAGACAACATGTAACAAATTACAGACAAATAACTACGAAAAATAACAAAAGAGTCACTGTAGAAATCTGTAGAAAACTATCTCCATGTCAACATAGGGTCCAGGGGCAACAGGCTAGCTTAATATGGGCAGCCTGAAGCCTAGACTCCACATACACATCAGGGAATCCCTTGGTGATGTCACTGTGGTGGTGCAGAACTCTCACAGATCTTCTCACACAGAGTGTATTACTGACATCATTATTTATACACACTGACCCTGTTCCAGATTCACGACCCCACAGCATGACCATCATTCTATTCTATGGGGCAGTAGGTTATTGCAGTTGTCATGGGGATAGTCTAATCTAGTGCAGGGGTCGGGAACCGTTTCACCATAAAAAATTGAATTACTTGAAATTGTTCTTAGAAGAGCCAAAGAAGAGTTTAATTAGCATTCGATCTTTTTGGGGAAGATATGCATTAATTGCAAATGAATGTCATATTCCTATTTCTGGCATTTCATCATCTACTCTGATTGTATGTTATGGTATTATGGTAAATAAAATCGATGTTGTTAAATTTGACCTGGAAATTACCCTAGCTTTGTGACTTTGTCGTTTGTCAAAGGAAAATGTAGCTTGTATCCCAGAAATGTATACAATATTTTGTGCAAAATGTCATTTGTTTTGATATTTCAGCCTTGTTGGTCAGCCATATGCAATCACTAAATGAGCCAAATATGGTTCTAGGGGGTTAGGCTGAGAAGGTTCCTGATCCCTGGTCTAGTGGTTTGATGGTTTGCCTCTAACCTGGGTTCGGCTTGAATACTACTGCAGACAGCTGCTAATGGGAAAACTTACATAGCGCAGGTATAAGTTTAAGTTGTGTTGATGTTGCGTCAACACAGAATGCAGATGCTAAACTAGCATTGCATCAGGTTTGGGCTGAGGTACGTTACTGCAGTCACTTCTTCTCACAGGGATTAAACAAATGAGTTGTTGTGGTTGTTTTTCTCACAAGGGAGTGCAGGAGGGGGACCATGATGATGTATGCAAATCCAAGTCAACTGTACCCTGGTGTCAGTTAGCTAAGCTGGATAGAGTCCACTGAGCCGTTGGCTCAGAGGAACTCAACTGGCAGAATGAGAGCAACACGTCCAGGTCATTCAGTGTCACTCACAAGGTGTTCATAAGGGATGTTGGTATTTATGGCCTGTTGTTGTTCTTTGATCTTGTGTCTGTGAGTGTCTCTCCAGGAGAGACACTCATAGATAAGAAATTGTACTAGACAGCTCTTTTGAGCTCTTACCTGGAGCTCTCTGTTTACAGTACGGATTAAAGGGAAACTGATATTCCTTCTTTCTCTAAATAAAAAACGACTTCCCAGTATCCAAGGAAAGGAAAAAGAAGAGGAGTTGCTTCTCCCTTGTGGCAGTGTACTGCCATTGCATCACATGCCATTTCTGACCAATTCCAACTTGGTTTAGTAAAATAAGCAAAACATTTGTAGTTTTGTTAAACACACTGACATTCTGAGCACAAATTATCAAATCAAATCAAACTTTATTTCTATAGCACCTTTTGTACAACATTTGCAATACATGGTGCTTTAACTATACATAATGAAAATACAACAAAATACAACAATGCAAAGAAAATATAACAATACAGTGAAAATAAATGATAATATAAGGAAAAGATAGTCTTAGAAAGAGACATGGTAGAACAGAGATATCAGTGTATAGTACAGTAGAACAGGGTGGATGATATTTTATTTTGTTTTAATTGTTTTAATGATAATAAAATGGATTAAGGGAAAGCTGAGCTAAATAGCTATGTCTTAAGTTTTCTTTTAAACGTGTTCACAGATTGTGATGACCTCAGCTCCTCTGGCAGGCGGGTCCAGAGGCCAGGACCGTAGACACTAAAAGCCGCCTCCCTGTAGGTCTCTGTCCTCACCCGGACAACAGTGATCTAGAGGGAGCATACATCAGAAGCATGTCTAGGATGGGATTTTAGGACAGGTGAGATGTGTGCTCTCCTTCTGGTCTTGGTCAGTACACTGCTGCTGCATTCTGAATGATCTGTAGCTTATTTATAGCTTTCTTAGGTAGACCAGATAGGAGAGCATTACAGTAATCAAGCCTGCTAGTAATACCGTTTTTTTCAATTGTTTACACGCAATTTTGAAAATCGGGTTCTTTTTTTCAAAATATCACAAACCACACTCAATTTGCATAATTCCTAGATTGTTTGCAAAATGCCACTTCAGTCAAAACGTACACACTTCAGTCAAAACATACACATTTCAGTCAAAACACATATTTGTGAAAATGCTATTAGTTTTAATTTAACCAACACAGTCCTCAATGATCAGACACTATTGCAGCCAGTTTCACACTGCTGTGATAAAAAACACATTTGTAAAAAAACTAATTTTAGGAAATAGCATGTCCTAGATTTTTGGCCAGACATTGTTATGTAAGGGATAATTTAGATGTCAAAAAAATAGTGACAAACCCACAACATTCTTCTTGATTAGTTTGAGATATATGGAGAATGTACACAAATAGGCCTACTATAAACTTACCAAGCACTGCACAACACTGATGCTGCAGACTGAATATTTCAAGTATTTATTTCAATACTTACAGTATTTCTTACCAGAATCAGTTACAGTAATCAACCAACAATGAAATCAATGAAACAAATAAAATCTGTAGACAAATAAAAATTACTGCATGAAGTACATACACTTTGACTCTGAAGAAAAACTACTGTAAAAGCAACAAGAATACTGTAATTATTCATCATCTCTCCGTCTGGCTGGATCAGGCCATAAGATTTCATCCACATCACAGGCTATGTCTTCATTGGCAAGGCACCGTTGGAAGAATCGCCTCGTGTGACGAATCCACCCCTGCACAGAAGCTGCTTCAATATGATCACAGCTGCTCCATGGCCTGAATGAGGGGCAAATGGTCATAGGGCCGCAGGTCGTATACCTTCCACCGCCATGCTGAAAAAAACTTCTATTGGATTCCGGAAGGGGGAGTATGGGGGAAGATATAAGACTTCAAATTCAGGGTGCTCATGGAACCAATTCTGGACCAGAGCAGCCCGATGGAATGAGACATTGTCCCAAACGACAATGTACCGCATCTGGTCCACTTGGTTTAATGCTGTGACAATCTCGTGCAATCTGTCAAGAAATGCAAGTATTAGATTTGCATTATAGGGTCCCAGATTTGCATGGTGGTGGAGGACCCCATTTTGTGTAATAGCAGCACAAAGGGTGATGTTACCCCCTCGCTCCCCTGGCACATTGGTGATTGCCCTGTGTCCAATTACATTTCTCCCTCTTCTTCTTGTTTTCGCAAGGTTAAATCCAGCCTCATCCACATATATAAATTCATGTTGAATTTCTTCAGCATCCATTTGCAAGACTCTCTGAAACACAGTAAAAGACAATAGGATGCTATTCAATATCTATTGCACAGTATTTTTTGTGCCAGAACATTATGAGCAGTGCACAATACCACACCATAGTAAGATGAACAATACATACCTACACATACTCATTGCGCAGATGTTTCACTCTCTCTGAATTTCTGTCAAATGGTACCCGATACAGTTGCTTCATGTATATTTGATTTTTTTCTTGAGGATTCGACCTAATGTTGACAGAGAGACTCGTTGGATGTTATTGAAAATATGGTCATCATTGATGATATTGGCTTGGATTTCTCGCAGCCTGATACAATTATTGGTCAAAACCATCTTCACAATGGCGGCCTCTTGTGCACGAGTGAACATAGGGCCCCTTCCACCTTGGTGTCCTGGACCCTAAATCCTATGTAAAAAAATATATATAAAAAAATACACATGCAGCCTACTGTCAAATGTCACAGTAAACAATATTGATGATAAGTACAGCAAGCAGGCCCGTTTCAAGGAATTTGGGGGCCCCCAGCAAAATGGACATGGAGGCCCATGGAGGCCCAAACCAAGCAATTGCTTGGTTTGCTTGCCTTCTCACGACGGGCCTGACAGCAAGCTTCTGTTTCAATGTACTGTGTGGTTAGCTTACCTGTTTTCTCGATGAAATGTCCGAATTACTGACACAACAGTATTTCTGCTGAGATTTGGTTGAACTCTTTGTCCAGCTTCCATCAGTGTCAGTCCATGGTTGATAACATGGTCAATGAGTGTTGCACGGATTTCTTGAGTCAAATTTGGTCCTCGTCTTCTTTGTTCAGGTTCTATCAACTCTTCAAGTCCTTCTCTACCTCTTCCTCTACCTAGGCCTCTTCCTCTACCTCCTTCTTCTCCTCTTCCTCTACCTAGGCCTCTTCCTCTACCTCCTTCTCCTCTTCCTCTACCTAGGCCTCTTCCTCTACCTCCTTCTTCTCCACTTCCTCTACCTAGGCCTCTTCCTCTATCTCCTTCTTCTCCTCTTCCTCTACCTCCTTCTTCTCCTCTTCCTCTACCTAGGCCTCTTCCTCTACCTCCTTCTTCTCCTCTTCCTCTACCTGGGCCTCTGTGGAGGTGTTTTGCTCCTTGGAGTAGAATTTCGCAAATTGTGTGGAATTTTTTATTTTAGTGTGTAAACAATCGTAAAAAACTGTGAAAGCATGCACACGACTCTCAGTATCTGCCTGGGAGAGAAACAGTTGCATTTTAGCAATATTTCTAAGGTGATAGAAGGCAGTTTTAGTGAGATTACTGATATGAGATTCAAAATTTAAATCAGGGTCTAGAAGCACACAATATTTTTTGTTAGGGGCTTGGCGTTTTGTGCCAGGGATTTTAAGTTAGTGTACAGTATCTTTCTCTGGGCCTTTGCTCCGATAATTAAGACCTCTGTCTTATCTTTGTTCAATTCAGGAAATTATGTGACATCATCCACAGGTTGATATGATCAATGCATTGAACCAGTTTATCAATAGGGCTGATGTCATTGGGTGATAAAGAGATGTAGATTTGTGTATCATCGGCATAGCTATGAAAACTAATCCTGTGTCCTCTGATGATATTTCCCAGTGGCAGCATATAGAGACTGAACAAGAATGGAGCCTTGAGGAACCCCACATGTTGTGCTAGTGTTAGTCGAGGAGTGGTCACCAATGGAGACAAAATAGTCTCTGTCGGATAAATAAGTCTTAAACCAATTTAAAACTGGACCAGAGAGGCCAACAAACTTCTGTAGTCTGTTAATAAGGATGTCATGATCGACTGTATCAAAAGCAGCGCTTAAGTCTAAAAGTACTAGTATTTTCTTGTCATCCATGTTCATTCTCAGGTCATTTACAACTTTAACTAATGCTGTCTCTCAGTGCTGTGGTGAGGACGAAAGCCAGATTGAAACTTCTCAAATATACAGTTAAAATTTAGGTAATCGTTTAACTGTTAAAGTACTAATTTCTCAAGAATTTTACTTAAAAAAGGAAGGTTTGAAATGGTCCTAAAATTGTTTAGTACTGAAAGATCCAGGTTACTTTTCTTTAGGCGAGGTTTCACAATAGCAGTTTTCAGTGCCAGGGGGAAGATACCAGTCAGTAGTGAGTGATTTACATTTGCTAGCACTCTAGACAATTAAACAGTTTTAAAAAAGGTGGTGGGGATAGGGTCGAGTGAGCAGGTGGATTTTTTTAGTTGCATCAACAGCAGCGTCAAAAGTATGCCATGCTTGGTGCTCACATGCACACACGCATGCACACACACACACACACACACGCACACACACACTGTTAAATTACACAATGACACGTACTCCAACACGACCCCCCATTTTGTCAATAACACCTGCTGGCTTCCCAAGAAGCCTCCAATCCCAGCCAAACAGCAGGTAGTGTGTGTGTGTGTCCCCTCAGTCTCCCTTCTTTCTCCTGCTCAGTGTGCTTAAGGACAGAACAGGATTCCTCATAGCCAAGAGAGAAAGAGAGACTTTCTTAAGTTTGTCTTGTCTCAACAGGAGGATAACCTACTAACCATGATGTTTCCTCTGTTGTTTTCTCTGCTGCTGTCTTTAGCCCTGGCCACAGATACAGGTAACACTAGACCGCACTAAATCTGTCCACAATACATTATAACACAAGTTATTTTGATGTTCGTATCTGAAATACCACAATGTCCATACCTCACATGTTGTTTTTTTTCTTCTGGATGCCTTAATTTGATTTAATATACGACAATAATAACAACTGTTCTGAAGTAGCCCTATGCTACCATATGTTCATATCGTAATGTGATATGTATTGTTCTCTATGTTCTGAGTGGCTAAATCAGTGGAGGAACTATTTTATGTGGAGGCTTTTTTATCGACACTTATGTCTCACAGTATGTCTTATATTTTTCCTTGATTTGGTAGTGGAGGATGTATTTTAAGAAATGTAAACATTAGTAACAAGGTGTGTAAAGCAAGTCCACTGGTTCTCAATGGCCTTACCAGCCTGGAGCTCCAGAGCTGTCTTACCTGTTGGTGTCTCTCTCTCTCCAGTCGACAGCGACCCCCCCAGGCTGGGAGACCTCAAGGCGACCGAGGCCTTCATCGACTCTGCTGAAGTGGTGGTCGTCGGGTTCTTTGAGGTCAGATGAACACAGGATCTGCGTGTGTCTACTCTGCATGCACGTATTTGTGGATGGGTGTGGGTGTGAGTGGGTGTGTGTGTATGTGTGTGTGTGTGTGTGTGTGTGGGAGTGTAGTATAAGGCCTCATGGCTGTCCACTACAGGCTGAAGTTGAGATAGATAACATTTCACTGAAAAATCAGACTCTCTGGTCTGGAATGTGTATAGAGTCATACACATTCCTTTGTACTCTGTGACCTTGTGGAGCACTAATCCTCTCAAATAGATCTAGGGAGGGAGTGTGTATATGATATATATATATATATATACAGTATATATACTGTATATATATATATATATATATATATATATATATATATATGTTGCCCAGTCGCTTGTCTGACCAAGGAAGGCCTGGTTCTGGCCCGGTTCTGTGTGCGGGGGAGGCAGGCGGGCCCCTGGGCAGCAGATCCAGGGCCCAGTTCATGGAAATGTGGGCTTGGTGGCTCATTTGGTGCCCCTGTAAACAAGCTAGGCCAAAGAGAGCAAGAGGTTCATGAAAGGAGAGAGAGAGAGAGAGAGAGAGAGAGAGAGAGAGAGAGAGAGATACAAGGGTAAGATGCAGCTGGTCCTTCAGACCCAGGTCAATAGGGGACCAAAATATTGCCTTTATGAGTCACAGAGGGCGAATGCTTATTACAGGTTTTCAAAATGAGATCTCCAATTCATGGTATGCTGTGCTTTTATTTTAATAACAGTTATGCAACATGACTCACCATCCTGTGGGGATTTGTTTCCCTTCTAATTTCTCGGACTCTTGTTCTGTGTAACTGCCACCTCTCTCCCTCTGTTTGTACTCTTACTCTCTCTGCCATCAGAGCGAGGAGTCTCACGGCTACAAAGAGATGGTGGACGCGGCAAAGCGCGTGGACACGGTCCCGGCGGCCATCTGTATGGAGAAAGAGGTGTGGGCCGAGTTAAGCATTAGCTCGGACACCATTGCCATATTCAGAAAGGTACTTTACATCACAGACGATGCAGTCGCCATAACATGAGACACAGCCCAACCCTTTGGATGAGCAGTTGATTTGCATTGGCGGAAACAAACGATACAACCACACAGGAAGTGAAGCCATCTTAGCAGCGTTTCAGAAAGCGTTCCTATGGTAACCAATGCTGCAACTTGTGAAGCTGCTGATGAAACACACGCGTGTGTGTGTGTGTGTATGTGTGTAGGCAGACAACCACCAGGAAAACCTTGTTGTCTCTGAAGCCAAGAAGTTGGAAGTGGATGGTCTGGTTAACTTCATTGTTATAAACGAAGTGCGATTTGTCACAGAATATAACCAAGTGGTAGGTTTACTCACCCTCTCTGTGTGACCATATCTGTCTGTCTGTCGGTATGTTTGTGTGTATGCGTGTGTCTTTCTTTCTTTCCAACTATCCATCCATCCTGATCTCTCTGCCCAGCAACTGTCTTTGTGATTGTCTGTCTGTCTTTCAGTGCATGTGTTTTTTTGTGTACATCAAACTGTCTATAGTCTGTCTATATATTTTGTTTTCCTCATTCTGTGTCCTCTGCCCGCAGACTGCAGTGGGTCTGTTTAACTCGGAAGTGAAGGCACACCTCCTCCTGTTAGTCAACCGGGGCACCAAGGAATTCACTGAGCTCAAGGAACAACTAGCGGCACTCGCCCCGGAGTTCACAGGCAAGGTCAGCCCAGAGTTTGACATTCATTCATTTGATGTACCAGGGCACGGGTAGTAGACTTAACTAGTGAAGATAAGTCTATTACCCGTGCCCTGGTACATAAAACAAGCAGACCCTTAATTAGTGTTGAGCAACACCAGTGTTTGTCCTACAACGATGCTGCTGTAAAAAAGGGTGTACTCAGTTTACCGCAATTTGCCCATTTCAATAGAATTGAAATAAAGTGTAGAAAAAGCAAGTCAGGGGTTTTGGTTCTCTTTTAAATAATTGATGTTGTACTCAGCTACTGTGTGGAGATTCACTGTGGAATGAATAACCAATAAAAAATGTTTACATTTTCCAGTTGCTATTTGTGTTAATCAATGGCGCGCTGAAGTCCAACTTCCGCTCGCTGGGATACTTCGGCCTCAAGTCAGGTGACCTCCCGCGGGTGGGAATCTATGACGGCCAATCAGACATGAAGTGGCTCCTGCCGCAGGGGGACATCTCTAGTGAGCGAGTGAGGGGCTTCTGCCAGGCCTTTCTGAAAGGGGAGCTGAAGGTGATGTTCTGAGGAACGGGTGGAAATAAATCGGTGCACATTATACATTCAACTGTTATTGTTGTTGTTGTTTGTTTTCCTTTTGCCTATAACTCAACAACTCTTTTCTGTTTTTCAGGAAGAGAAACAGGCAGGAGCTGAAGCCAAAAGCGAGCTCTAAGCACAATAAAAACACTGTGATTGTTGAATACATTTTGAATTAAAAAAAGAAAGAAAGCATTGGACTCCTTTCTGTCTTGGAGATGACACCGCAGCGTGTCTGTTTTGGAAATGGGTGTGTATGTGTGTGTGTGTGTGTGTGTGTGTGTGTGTTTTTGGTGTGTGTCTAGCACTGCATTATAGAACCATATCACCACACCATAGAGCTACACCATAGCACCACACTATAGCACCATAGCACCACATCATAGTACTACACCATAGCACCTTAGCACCAGACCATAGCACCATAGCACCAGACCATAGTGCCATAGCACCAGACCATAGCACCAGACCATAGCACCATAGCACCAGATCATAGCACCATAGCACCAGACCATAGCACCAGACCATAGCACCAGACCATAGCACCATAGCACCAGATCATAGCACCATAGCACCAGACCATAGCACCATAGCACCAGACCATAGCACCAGACCATAGCAGCATAGCACCAGACCATAGCACCAGATCATAGCAACATATCACCAGACCATAATACTGCACCGTAGCACAATAACACATCAAAGCATCAGACTAACCCCAGGCAGACAGACAGGGATCAGGATGTGAAGAGATGAGACTGGATCAGAATAGGGTTATAGAGAGAGGCAATAGCACATAGACTAGAACTATAGAATAGAATAGAATAGAATAGAATAGAAGTGGATTTGCCCCAAGGAGGAATATTTAGTGCACATACACACATGCAACTGTAACAGTGCATATTCAGAATTACCACGTTGGCACAGTGAACAGGCAAGGCAAGGCAAGTGTGTTTAGATAGCACGCTTCGAACGCAAACGCAGATAACCACATTTTATTTTTTTATTTTAATTATTTAAAAGAGTAATGTAAATGTATATAAAAAAATCATAAATGAAAAATAAGAATATAATAAAAGGTCATCAAATAAAATTACAACAGCACGCCTAACCGGACACTGTTCATTGGAACAAACAAACACGTGCTAATAGCTATTTGTGTATCAGGTCCTAAACTGTAGTAGAACTGCTTTTCATAAATATGCCTCAATAAAACCAACATGAACACTAAGCGTTTTTAAAAAGAAGCAGTAAGTAACTAAAATATGGTTAATTAGATTTAAAAGCATGAAAGGCCATAACCAACATCCTAAATAAAGGAAGCAGAGGCGCAAAAACAAGTTCTATAAAATAACAACATGGTGTGTTTGCGATATTTCGGCTTATCCTAAATACAATCCCTATGTAGTATGGGGACTTTCTAAGGGCCTGGTGGAGCCCAGTGTAATTGGCAGTGTGGAGCTGCCAAGCGGATACGGCAGAGGAGTCGCAGAAGGAGCTGGCTGGCAGACGGTCGTTCTCAGGGAATAGATGAAAATATATAACCTCAGCTGGCTCTCCAAACGCTCTCTTAGAGACTTTGTGTTTGGTGACTGTTGGAAAAGTCCCAATGGATGTGATACATATGAATGAATAGGGTGAGGAGAATCACACTGTCATGTGTGCAGTACCGGCCCACCCTATACACTGAATATGCAATTGCGTAGGGCCCCGCAAATCCTTTTTTTAATAAAGAAAGTTGCTGGGAGACATAAAGCCCATCAATGGCTCTGACCCAGTACAGGGGGCCATGTCATGTTGTCCTCCTAAAACAAATAATAGTTTTATATAGTTATATACAGTAGATATAGTCTATTATATAGACTCTTATATAGACTATAAACTGTAAATATAGTTTATAGTTTTATTTCATAGTTCTCCGCTCCAGGCAAAGTAAGCAGGGCCCCCAAAGAAAATCTTGCCTAGGGACCCCTGTTGTCTAGAGCCGGGCCTGCATGTGTGTGTGTCTGTACATGTGTGTGTGTGTGCTTTTACATTGGGTGGGTGTTTAGGTGTGTGTGTCTGTATGTGTGTATTTGTTTACATCTGCCTATGTTTGGGTGTGTGTGTGTGTGTGTGTGTGTGTGTTTGTGTCTGTACACGCGTATGTGTTTACATCAGGTGTGTGTGTTTGTGCACGCAGGTGCACACACATCTGTGTATGTTTAGGTGTGTGTGTGTATGTGCGTGTGTGTGTGTATGTCTGTACATGCGTATGTGTTTATCTCAGGCGTGTGTGTTTGTGTATGTGTGTATGTTTGTGTGTATGTGTGTGTGTGTGTGTGTGTGTGTGTGTGTGTGTGTTCAAGTTGTTAATTGCTGATGAATAAAAAAAATCTGAGCCAAGATTTAGTAACGGTTGTGCGTTATTAAACATGTGTGTGGAGGGCAGCCTATTCTGGGATGTTGTTTGGATCGTGAAATGCTGAAGACGATGCCTCTGCAGACACAGGGTGCTAATATGGAAGATAAAGAAGATACAGTGCTGTGATGTCATGTAAAACAATTGTAACTAGCCAACACTATTAATACCCTTCAGCATCATACAGTTATTTTAGAGTTACATGATGTACAGTCAATAAGTCAATACGTGTCTGTGTCAGCGCCGTGCACAGACATTTTGGGGGACAGGGGCTCAAGCAAAAAAAAAGGGCACTTATCCCAACGACACGCACTATTCCCACCCCCATGTTGCCACACTGCCGCGGCGCCACCATGAAACACTATGTTCATTTCATGGGATCTGTTTAAATTCCACTGAAACCAGAGATTTAATGTAGTAATGCAAATCAGTCCGTGTAAGTAAAGCAGTCAGTCATTTACCTTTCATTATAAGTAATGATCAGATTCTAGATCAGCAGTCCTACTCTGACGTGTTTGATACATAAGCCCCCTGAATTTGGGGTTTCAAAACCTCCTTCTGTTTTCATGTTCTGTATTATTTTGTTACACTGGATTATAAATAAGACATGGATACAACTACTAAAGTTTGATTTTAGTAACATGTTTTTGAGCATCATATATATAATAAAATAAACCACAGTATTTTATCATATTCAAAAACACTTTTAAACAAAAACAAACACTTTTTAAATTGATAAGGTGTATTTATTAGTGGATACTGCTATTGATTTCCCTCTCAATATTTGATAGAATTTCAATAACAAATAAAGACAAAATAAAATACAATTGACACCAGCAAAAATAGGGGCACTTTTGACTCTGAGAGAAAGAGAGCAGGGGCTCCAGACCCTATCTGTGCACGTGCCTACTATGTGTCATTTGTCTGTGTGTGTGCGTGTGTGTGTGTGTGTGTGTGTGTGTGTGGGTGGGTGGGTGTGTGTGTGTGTGTGTGTGCGCGTGCGTCAGTGAGTGTGTGCGTGCACACATGCGTGCATAGGTGCATACGCATGTGTGTGTGTGTGTGTGTGTGTGTGAGTATAGGTGTTGAGTTGGTGTGTGTTTTGATGCTGAATGGCTGTGGAATAACATTTTGGGGAATACATAATGATAAATAATAAGGTGTTGATAATGAAATACCTTTATGAAAGAACCATAAAATTACACATCGTTCAGTCCGTTAACGTCCATCAGGTAATTTTGATTTAGAAACAAACACATTTAAAAAAGATATCGAAAGATTCGCACAAATAGAAAGATGAGAGATACAGTATCGCAATATTCAAACCAAATCATTTCACTGTGTATGTCTGTGTGTGTGTGTGTGTGTGTGTCTGGCATTTCCGAGTCTGGCAGACAAAAACAAGAATGTGTAAAACATAATGAGCAGCAGACCACAAGCAAACACTCCGAAATCAAGCATTCCTCCTCTGTCTACATCGCGACGGGCCTTCAAAGAAGAGGCAACCATAAAAACTCCACAGACCCGGAGAGAAGGAAGTCGTTGTTCTTTGTCAACAGAGTCGACGGCCACCCCCCACATTGAACCATGTCCAAGAAGACAGAATCTGGACCAGACGTTGAAATTACATGCCACGCCGTCCAAGAGCGCCGGCCGACACTAAGAATAACAGCAGACTGTGAAACAAGGTGAACGGCGAGGCCAGTGCTGCGGCGGCCCTGTTGTGCAGCATTCCTTCACCCTGCAATGGATGAGGCCTCAAAGATATACTGTACATTCATTGTTTGTGTGTCTGTGTGTCTGTGTGTCAGTGTGTCTGTAAGGGGTGCATGTGTATATTGAGGCATGTACCATATTGGATATCATCCACACATATTCAACTTATATATGGGGCTCTGGCTTCTATCCACTTCGCTGCAAAACATTTTCTTTATATGTGTTCGACTGGCAAGCCACAGCTAAAATTCGCTCGTGAACTCTCAGCAGAGTCTCTAAACAGAGAGCTGAATCCAAACCCACATGCATATATCTACACGGCTCTGGCATACGGAGTTGTGCGCACGCAGCTAAACATAACCCAGTAGATACAATGCAGCAGCAGGCATGGCTCTGAACTTGGCTGTCAGTCACTACGGGGGCTTCGCTTGGATGCCGGGCTGGCAGCGCGTCGGTCCGACCGCGGCCCTGGTTGTGGAGACGGAGGTCTTGAAATAGTGCCTGGCTGAGGTTGCGCTGGGACGCCGCAGGGCTGTAATGAAACGGTGTGGCGTAATGAGCGTCGCTCCGGTCTCGCTCTGCTCCATTAGTAGCCCAGTGCGCCTCATCCAGACCATACTTTAGGGTTTGTTGGGGGGGGGGGGGGGATTACATCTGCAGCAAGAGGGTAACCGGTTCAACCCTGGCTACCCTCTTGCCCCCAGTGGCAACCCCCACCCCCAATTCACACACATGCATTTGCACACAAACACACGCACACATGCGCTCGCTTGTGCATGCACACACACACACACACACACACACACACACACACACACACACACACACACACACACACACACACACACACACACACTTCTTATTTCCTTATTCATGGTATGTATAATGTGTTTGTGTAATGTGCTGTATGTGTGTAAGGTGCATGTGCGTGTGTGTGTGTGTTTGTGTGTGTATATGTATATTATACATTATTACATCATCATTACCTAACCCTAATAGTAGGCTACAGGAAGTTGCTCCTATCTAATGCCTAGATAATACGTTTTACAGCACAACTTGTGTTGTAAAACTCATGATAAACTAATCTATTTTAATCTATGGTCTAGAACACTGTTTGTAGTTCCTGACAATTCCTTCCTGACAATAAATCAATAAATAATATATGGCATAAATGTGGCCTGTAACTCATAAACACATTTGTACAAAATAATGAGAATGTTTTTGCGTATATAATATTGTGCGGAGAGCAGAATACTAACTTCTCAGTTTGGTGCCCAGCTAAGAAATATAATTTAGATATGTGGCCATAAGAATAAAACAAAATGTCTTAGGTCAAAAAAGTGAAAACTAAAATGTGTAAAAAGGTTATCGGTGGAAAGCTGCAGTCGACGCTACATTCTGTGTGCAACCACACAGTGTCTCTGACGGCTCTGTGTTGCTGGTTGCTAGGCATGTTTTTGTATGGGTGTGTGTACCACGGTTTGTGTATGTGTGTGTGTGTGTGTGTGTGTGTGTGTGTGTGTGTGTGTGTGTGTGTGTGTGTGTGCGTGCGCGTGTGTATGTTTGTTTGTTTGTGGGTGAGCGAGACTCCCTCATTTTCTGTGCCAAGAGAGAGTGGGTGTTTTCATTTTTTTTAGGGGGGGAAAGCAGAACCATTGCCATTCGATTTCTCCAGCCAATCACATCAATCACACAGTACAACATCCCGGCCCGCTGCTGGCCTGGCTACCGGAAGAGGAAGGCGAGGGAAAGAGGGTGGGTTGTCGTGAGCTACGGTATATATTGACCCTGGATGGAGAGCAGGAGTCAGACGGAGCCTTCCACAGCAAAACAAGTAGAAGAACGCTGAGAGCAGCTGAAGCAGTGAGCAGCAAGTCAAGTCAAGCAGGTCCCAAGCCCAAGCTTTAACTCCACAACAACATGAAGAGCCTGAGCCTTCTCGCCATCTGTGCCCTCCTGTCTGTCTGCTGGTCCACGGGAGGTGAGGACTATGTATAGTGTGTGCTATAAGTGACTAAATGCTGATGCTCTATTGTAGCGCAAATGTTATTGACCTTGAGGTTCACGCTGGTGCAGTGGGCCTATATGACATTGTGTGTGTGTGTGTGTTCGTCCTGACGTGCAGTGGTGGAACCCGAGGCGGTTGAGGATCCCGATGCGGTTGATGATCCCGACTGGGACGTGGACGACGATGCTGCACCTGCCGTCGCAGACCCCTCGGCCGCCCCCGACTCTGATGTCATGTCAGACTCTTCCTCGTCGTCGTCGTCGTCCTCATCGTCCTCCGAATCCTCGGAGTCCGACTCGGCCGCCTCTGACTCCTCTGCGTCGGACTCGACCTCCTCCTCTTCCTCCTCCTCATCCTCCTCCTCCTCCTCCTCGTCTTCATCCGAGTCCTCCTCCTCTGAGGCCACCGGCGCTCCCGTCGTCGCTGAAGGTGAGGAGCAGCAGTAAAAGCTGTGTGATTGTGAAGCTGTCTGGTGTGGTCTCTTGTCTGGGGTACCTCATGTTACCATGGGCATCACTGGACAATACAATAGTCCAGTAGTAGTATAGTGTATTATAATATTGACATTATGTGACCAACTGTCCACTGACAATGTCCAACAGTCCATAAACTAATCCATGTGTGTCAGGTTTTTGCTAGCTACCTTCAGATGTAACACTGTGACCTTTCCGTTTGTTACGTGTCACCCTTGCCTGTTCTAAGCAGTGTGTTGTTACCTCCCCAGCTTCTGAGGTGATTGTGAAGAGGGACCTTGCCTCCGTTCTCCTGAGGAGGAAGAGGGCCACAAGTCAACTCAGTCCTCTCCAGATGGAAAGGTATTCCCTCTCAAAACACATCCTTTGTTTATCGTACCACACAACACCTGCATTCACATTCTGCACCAACGCTGCTGAGAGAGCCCTCAAAACCTAACCTCTCTCTCTCTCTCTCTCTCTCTCTCTCTCTCTCTCTCAGCCTGAGGGAGGTGTGCGAGCTGAATGACGGCTGTGACGAGATGGCCGAGACTGCGGGCATCGTTGCTGCGTACACCGCCTACTACGGGACTGTGCCCTTCTAATCAGACCATCGGTAGTCCACTGTTGCTGTATGAACATGGCATTAATAGAACAGGTCTCTTGCCTTAGTGATGCTTCAGGAGTGGCGCAACCACCCCTCCCTGTGTGTTCAGAAAAGGAACAACACGTATGGCTTTTGGTGATATAGTTAAGCAGAGGATACAGTGACTACTGTGAGTAGTATACCTTAGTAGGATTGTGTGTGGAAATGTCAAATGAAACCAAGAAATATTCTGGATAGGACATAAAGGGTCTGTGAAATGTGTTGTAGTCCACTCAAATGTATATTATTCTAAAGAAATGTAAAGTGCGAAGTACGGTGCTAAGTAACGCTGCAAATTATTTTGTATTATAATGTGTTGATATTTTTGATACAGTGTTAGAATAGCATTAGTAGTAATAGTGGAGGTAGTCTATAGGGTAGAGGAAGTAGTAGAAACGCTAGTATTAGTGCTTGAGAAAGTGTAAATGCTCGAGTAGTGCAGTAGTGTAAAGTGTACGTAAAATGCCAATCAAATGTCCTGTAATGACTGTAATGCATTTGGAATTGAAATGTTGCTAAATAATATTTCATTGACATTTGTAAACTGACACTGATGTTGATATTACGCAATAAATTTGACTAAAATCGAATATCCTCCTCCTCGTCTTAAATCTTCCTCTGCCTCCATCTTCGTCAATGTGCTGTTATCATGGCAAACAGTAGGCCTACTAGTGAAAGCACCAACGGTAATACTCCAGTACGCCACCAGGTGGTGCTGTGGGTCCGCCGAGGCCAGACGTTAGCATGTGTTCAGAAAACAGAAAAAAGGGGGGATTTACATCCATGATTTACACTGAATAAATACTTGCACTAGCTAAAACCTGTTAGCTTAGCTGTACCGTCAATTAGAGGATCAATTCAACATGTATCGTTAACGTTTTCAGTAGAAACCGACTGTCCATGTGGCAGAGGGAAAAAAAGGCTAAAACTGATGTGTTTTTCATTGTTTCATTGCTTTTTCCCCCCTAGACACATCAGCATTCAGTTACTTATGTCACACATCATGAACACATGATGTTCCTGTCGCCATTTCGACAAAAGATTAGCTAGGTTAACCGAAGATAAAGAATGAACAACCATCAGCCCTTTACACACGTAGTAAAGGCCTAAGCTAGTTTGAGTCATTTCCCTGGCAGCAGGTGTCTTTGTGGCCACGCGCTGAGAGACGCTCACAGCGGAGAGCCCTGCGCTAGCTAGTCAGTTAGCGTAACAAAGGTTGGACAACACGCCCAAGCCGCCACTACGAGTCCCCTAGATACATCAGCACTCTTCCAGATGCTTATCGCGAGGTGATTGAGCAGCAACAGGGCAATAAATAGACAGATAGTGCTTCCTCCCCTCTTCTTTGCAACCAGCAAACATGCGTGCAGAAGAAAGGAGTGAGTGATTACCCTGGCTGGCAGTAAAGATATAGGCCTTGATGGATAACAAATGTCATGTTAGCCTTGGTTGTGCGTTGTAGAGCATCTACTGTTGCACAGTCATCCATTTGATGTAGGCCTATCTGTAAGGGGAATTTGGCAAATATTGAGGGCATGTCTTCGCTTTGAAGTTCACCTGTATTTTAGGAAATGTATTATTTCCCAAGAACAAAACGTGTCCATCCATGGAATTGTTCTCTATAAATCGTTTTATTCTGCAGGTTTAACTTTAATTTTGAACAAATTATTGCCACACACATCTGCCACGCAGAAACCCCGCCGAGGATGCAGTCTCGTGGCTGTGACACGGGTGTGTTCAGTGAGCCGTTGATTATTTCATGTATTGGCATTTTATCAGTCTCATGTTCACATGGCATCGCTCTATGTCATGTGACCTGATGTCCATCAGCGTGATGGAATTTTACTGGACACAGGGTGGGTGTTGTTACAGACACACAACCTAATGAGTATATATGTACTACACTACCCTGAGAGAGAGAGGGAGAGAGAGAGAGAGAGAGAGAGCATAGTGGAGGGGTGAGTTAATCAAAGATTGATCTTGGTCTTCTCTGACTAAAACACCAATGGAGCCAAAAACTAAGCTTAAATTATTTTATTATGTACAAAAACGTTTTTAATGAATGAATGTCAGTAAACTTTCAATAAATCAACTCTTTAAATAAATTATAAACAAATAATACATCTGTTGATGCATAGGCCTAATCAACATTAATTTTTCAATGACAATTGAAAAATTAACAATTTCATTGTCATATAAATTCCTTGAATATGACTATAGTCTTCTTAATCAAGTAACATTTGTACAAAGTTACACCGTAAAACGATGTTTTGGAGGATGTCTTAGTTACACAGTAATGAACATTAATTACAAAACACTGAAAACCATGTAAAACAGGAAGCTTCAATTTAGAAACATTTTGTGGACATTTTGTGGGCATACAGTTTTGGTCGAGCTATTCTATTACTTAAGTCACTAAACCAGTTTGTGATACTTTTAAGACAAAAATTCCAAACTAGTGTTGCAAGGGCACTTCATATTGTGATTTAATTAATTTAAACAGACAGTGAACATTTTAATTGCTATAGTGGGGTTTTTCACTGAGAGTTTTTAGAGTTCAATAAAGTTACAGGTTACAGGTTTGATGTTGGATCTTAAGCTATGTCAGCAGAGACTCCAAAAAGCGCAGACCAGACCTGAATAAACCAGACAAGATTAAACCAGACCAGATTGAACCAGACCCGATTACACCAGACCAGATTAAACCAGACCTGATTAAACCAGACCAGATTAAACCAGACCTGATTAAACCAGACCAGTTTAAACCAGACCCGATTAAACCAGACCAGTTTAGACCAGACCCGATTAAACCAGACCAGTTTAAACCTGACCAGATTAAACCAGACCAGTTTAAACCTGACCAGATTAAACCAGACCAGTTTAAACCTGACCAGATTAAACCAGAGCCATTCAGAGCTGACTTGATTTAAGTATCTTCAATTCCATTTTCTTCATGCACTCCGCTTCTTTCTCAGCACTCATCACGGTCTTATCGTACATCTCTGCCGCATGCGTTTTCCCCTCCAGCTCCGTGCAACCTGTATCTCCCTGCTCGTCTTGGTTGCCAGGGGCGATCTGGCAGCACTTGCAGCAGCTGCAGCACCTGGCGGTGAAGCTGGCGACCACACGATCCCAGGGCTCCAGGGAGTGCGCCCAGAGAGGCAGGAAGTCCCAGGAACGTAGGGCTGCCGGCAGCCAGCTGGGACGCCGCCGCTGCAGCCTGTTGATCGCCATGATAACCACCAGCATGACAACCAGCGGAACACCCACCCCTGCCAACGCCTGCCAGCCGGCCATGGAGAGACCGAAGATGGAGAGCGGCAGGACGAAGAAGCAGCAGATAATGTAGACAGCAGCAAACCAGCGGTAGGAGGCGGTGATGTCCCCAAGGCCTTTAGCCAGGCGGATGGGGATGCGGGTGAAGGGGATCGGGTACCAGAGGAGGATGCCGGAGATGTTGAACAGGAAGTGGATCAGGGCAATCTGGACAAAGACCCGGGCAATACATTAGACTGACGGACGGATGGACGAACAGACGGACGGACAGACGGACAGACAGACAGACAGACAGACAGACGAAGCGACCTGTAAGGAGTTCCCCAGTGTCTCTCCAGGACTGGCCATGGCTGCCAGTATTGCGGTGGTGGTCGTGCCAATGTTAGCGCCCAGTGACAGTGGATACGCTCTCTCTATGCTGATGACACCAATCCCTACAGTCAAAATACACATCCATACTCAAAACACCCTGGCGATGACACACATCACCTACCACCTACAACATTTTGCATTCTTCCTAATTGTCACTTCTTCCTAATTGTCACATTTTCACGTGAAATACAACACAACGCTTAGAAGAAGCAACCCTCAAGTCAACTGAACATCTCAGTTGTTTATTGTAAAGAGACATTTTCTAAGTTGTAAATGTTGGAATTTGTAGAACACCGGAATGCGAAAACATGATCTCTTTGATAGATGGAAGAATATATGTTAGTAGGCCTATTTTGTACAAAGACCTCCTAATATGTACTTTTGCACATACCAGTGGTGTCATGAAATACATATTTTTTTATATGAAGGGTAGAAGGATTCAGATGGACAAGAGGCAGACAAAGTGTTGATAGGAGGTTCAATGCAAGTATGAATAGATATATGGATGGATGGATGCATTCATGTGAATGGACGGATGAATAGAGAGGTGATAGTGAGTTGATCTCACCAACTAGTGGGGTGATGGCGGAGGTGAAGACAGAACTGCTCTGCACAATGAAGGTCATTCCCGCGCCGACAACAATAGCAATGTACCCAGTCACCCAGCCGAAGGGAAATGGAAAATCTACACACACACACACACACACAAACACACAAACACACATACACACCCACGCACGTGCACACACACACACACACACCCACGCATGCACAGAGGCAGGTATTTGTGCGCACACACACACACACAGGCAGGCACGCTCACACGCACAACACACACACACACAAACACACACACACACACACACACAGGCACACACATACATGCACACACACACACACATACACACACACGCATGTTCACATGCACACACACAAATATGTTAATACCGCCACACCTCAAACAAACAAAGAAACAAACAATAACCGGCATGAGCAGGTAACATGGAGGACTTGCCTGTGTTGAGGACCTTCTTGATGACCATGGCGACCTGTCCCTTGAGCATGGAGTTGAGCAGCTTCACGATGAGGATGAGGCAGGAGCAGAGCACCAGCAGGGACAGAGACAGCAGGATCAGACCCACGGCCAGGTCCGACAGAGCCCCGTCGACAAACACATGCTTACCTTGGGACACACAGTGAGAGTGAGACCAGGCTCTGGTCAATGTATGGATACGGTGGACTTATCTTCACTGCTTAGTCCACTACCCATGCCCTGGTACATAAAAAAAGCAGACCCTTAGTGTTATGAGCGACACCTTTGTTTGTCCTACGATGGCGCCTCTGTGAAAAGGGTAAATTGCCATACATGGCAAGTGGTATCACAAGGCGCTAAAATGGGCCAATCAGAAATGGCCAACATTATGTTTCCGCCTATTGCCCGTTCAAAACGTGCCTGTTCAGGAATGGGCCAATTGCTTGGCCTCCGGTATTGCTGCTTGTAACTTTTTTCGAGAACCACTAATTCATACTTGACACTGCACTTCCTTGGGTCCTCGACAATACAAGTGTGAAGTCGATCGGATGAGCAGTTGTTGAGAAAATCAAAGGACAGACATACATAGAGAGAAGCCTTCCATTTTAGTAAGATTACATTAACAACAAAATGTACTTGAACAGATCAGAGTGTATTCCCCATACATTTCTCGATGTTGTATGTCTGAGAGACATTCTTCGAAGTGAAGGTGAGGTTGCCAACTACCCAGCATAGAGACGGAGAGGTGCAGTTCTCTGGACCAGGAACTGTCATGTTCTCTAACGTCTGAAACACACACACACACATTACATAGTGCTTGAGTGCTTGATTCCCAAATGCTTACTTGGGCCACTATCGGCTGATTCGTGTCATTCATATTTGTAATATTACAAAGAATATTAAAAATGCTGTTATTGTCTTACTGTGTTTGTGAACGTGTTGCACCATATCTTGATGAGACTCCTGTTCCTTGCCTCTGCATTTCCAGTGGCTATACCGCTAATGACAGACTCATCCAACTGAGAGAGAGAGACATATGTACAAAGAGAGGGAGAGAGATAAAGAGAGGTGGGAGTTGAGATGAAAATGAAATAAAAAGCTACTTAGACACCTTGCGGCCATCTTGGTTGTAATTGGTAGCGTGGGGAACCGGAATGCAGAATCCCCATTTCAGTTTCCGTTTAGAACCAAGATGGCCACTAGGTGAACCAAGGAACCTAGATTGAAGGCCATGCCATCCTCGTACCTGTATGATGGACTCTGTGAGGGGGTCCGTGATGACGTTCAGCAGGTCAGGAGCTTCTCCGCTCTGGATGTTGAAGGAGTCTATGATGAGCTTGGTGAGAACGTACATGTAACCCGTGGCCACCTCCAGGGGTAGCAACACCAGAACAGACAGCCAGTTGAAGAAGTCATGCACTGTGGCCCCTGCAAATGCCCTATAGGTGCAGAACACCGACAAAACACCCTGCATAAGTTCAAGCTCCAGTAGCACTGACATCATGTCATGGATAAAAAAGTCAGTATACCTGCGAAATGTACTGCGGTCGCCCGCCTGCGTCATGGCAACCAAGGTGTTGGTGACGGAGGTTCCGATGTTGGTGCCCATTATGATCGGCACCGCCAGCTGGACCGTCAACACTGCCAAGGGATGCGCACAAGACCTTCATCATCATGACCCTCATCATCCTCATCACTCTTATCACTATCACAGACAATGTCATCTGTGACTTTTCCGTTCCATGTGGAAAGTCTGGGGCACAGCGTTGGTTAACTGTGTCAAGAACCACCTAGAAGAGGTCTTGATTGACATGCAGGCATGGCCAATCACGGACCGTATGCCGGGAACAGCACTTCTAGAAAAAAAGACCTGTGGTGAAACAAACATGATTTAAAATGTGATTTAACATTTGCTCAGTGATCTACGAAAAAAAAGACATACTGGCGGACTGAACAAACCCATGGATGTAAATATAAGAGTAAACCTGACAATAAACCAGCCAATGAGAATCGTTTCTTATGTTTCTTCAAGACGCTGCCGTTGTTCAGGACAAGTCGCACGGTGACATAGTGTTAATGAATGGAGGAGGCTGAGACTATCTGTGATGTGCACATGCAGGCTGTCACTCACATCCCGCAGAGACCATGCTGACCACGATGGAGGAGGAGGTGGAGGAGCTCTGCACCAGCAGAGTGACCAGGACCCCGATCACCAGGCCAGCCAGCGGGTTGGCCAGCACCGAGTTGTCCTGGAAGATGTCCCCCGCCATCTTACCTGGGGACGGACATGGACGCCAACACATCAGATTCAGTGATTTCAGTAAATTAGGCATTTGTGTGACCCTGTATATGCCCGCGTGGAACAGAAATGAAGGGTGAGTGTGCGTGTGCCCACCTCCAACCAGCTGGAAGGCAGAGCTAAGGATGTCGAGGGAGCAGATGAAAAAGTACAGGAAGCCTATCAGCAGCAGCAGCTTCCCCAGTGACACCTGCACTCTCAGTAGCTTCCCTCGAGCACCCAGGGCTGGGAGAGAGACAGAGAGAGACGGGCGAGAGCCAGAGCGAGAGCGAGAGAGAGAGAGAGAGAAAGAGGGGTTGCCAAGAGGTCAAGTAAGTTATGCAATTGTGAAATTGTTGCGTTGCCTGTGTTAAATGGTTGTTCATTAGACACTCATTCCAAGTGATATCTTGTTCATTGTGCAATGTCTCACTACTGTCTCTCTACTGTCTGGATTATTGCCAAATGTTTTGTCTAGCTGTTGTCTCATATCATGTCAACAATCAGAAACAGAAGTCTGGTTAGATATTATCTTTAAAGAAAGAAACGACTGTGTGCCACTGAACACTGGACAGAACAATGCTGCTCTCTATGTATTTATTGTGTTCAACCTTTTAAAATATGGTGTGTGGTTTTAAGATGTGCATGTATTTATCTATTTATATTGAGAGTTGGAGCCATTTTGATTTTATATAATTATTATTGTTTGATTTAATTGTCTGATGTGTGTGAGATTATACCAATTTACCTGGGTCTAATGAGTTTAGAAATAAAGTCTCCCCCTGTTCCCCTGAATATGCACTGTGGCCGCAGTAGGGTAGGAAATACCCTAAAAAAATCTCCACACTTTGTTTTAGCACAGCACTGGAAAAAGGTCTGGCTAGGAGGAAAAAACGCTCCGTCTTGTTTGTATTTCTTTAACCAATCACAATCCATTAGGGCTGAGTAATACAGATCAATGAGGAAAAGCCAAAAGCCTCACAGTTTGAGTGTAAGGGAAAGTTATCCTGCAGGTTCGGTGCAGAATGGTTCATGAGACAGGTTCCTGTTCATCAAATCAAGTTTCTGTGAATCATATTAATGCTATGAATCAATACTGCTAAAGACTACTTTACATACAGTAAACGAGCTGTAGACAACTTTTCAACTTTTCCCACCCTAGCGTTTCAAAGTGGTATTATTTTTGCGCCACTGTTGCAAAGACAAACCTGATCACTTTCCATTTCCTCAGAGCCTAGCAACCACAAACAACACAAGACGCACATTTTGTTTGGAAATCTCTGTGAAAGAAATGATTTGAAGACACAAGTAACAATTTGGAAATAATAAAGAAAAAAAGTTGTTCACTTTTGAGGAGGCAAAGTGAAATTGGCATCATTTTATTTGGGAACAGGCAAAAGCTATTGTAATTATGTGCATTGCATAGTAATACCATATTTTGAGTATTGCTTCGCACAAACAAGTATCGGCAGCAGGGGTTGGTGTCGGGGTGGAGGAGGGAGTAGAAGGAGGAAAACCATGAGTTTAGTCATTCATTTAGTCTATAATGGAGACATGGAAGCAGATACAAATTATGTGTTGAGAAAAGCGAACTGGGTTGGTATCCTGACTGGATCGCCTGGCATCTTTTAATCATGTTCTGTGTTCCTTGTTATTTTAAATGAGTAAAGTGAGATAAATTATGATTTAGCCACAATTTTAGCTTTTACACATTTTTTAGTGCATATGAACTGTAGTTATTTGGTTCATATGTGTTATATCAGCAAGCACAGTATGTATCATCACATATTGTGCTTAGGGATCCCCATCCTGTGCAGCTACAAAGCTGCCAGTGTACCTGTGTGGCAGGTACAGCTTTATGCAACCATGTTGCAGCACTTTTGTACCAGACTGCACATTATTCCTAACTGAAGATCACCTCTGTTCCCCCAACACACAGCTGCACAGAGACTAAACAGAAGTGGCATAAACCAAGAACCATAACCTTTTTAACATGGTACATCAATTTTATTTATGGATATATTTTTGGGGGATTTTTGACATGGTGATTCTTTCAGCCAGACCAAGGGAAAGGAGACTGGTAGAATGCATCAGATTATTATTATAATTATCATTATTATTATTAAGTACTTCTGTAGTAATCATATCAGTACAAAATCAGATAAAGTAATCATCTGTTACATTATAGGATACATTTTTAACATTTATTGTTAGTATGTATACTGTCAGTTGATCAAGCAAGAAAGTCCAAACCTGCTCTCTTCAGGCCTTTCATACAAATAAGATCTTTCTTTATTCATAGGTGTTTCATTTGAACTCATGCTTATTTTATGCAAATAATAAGCTCTTTTTTTTTTTTTTTGTCTTTTTCATAGGAGAAACTTGTATAAGGGTGTCATTTCACCTTTGCCTGAACTTTCCACATTCAGGGTGGATGAAGTCTACCATGACCTTCCCAGTGATGTGGCTCCATTGATAACAACTATGGCTATAATGTACTTCTGGTTGACTCTGTTTTCGGAAAAGTGCACCAAGGAAGTGTGTTATACTGTCACATGCTAACAAAGAGAGTGCCGAAAACCAGTCCACATGCAAACGCCCCTTCTCCCCCACAGCTGCCACTTTGTGGTTACAGGCTGGGACCCTCTACCTGATTTTTGTCTGCACTGAACATCAGCAGCTCCACATTGTGTACGATCCAAAGGGGCAGCCAGTGTTTGGTTTGTTGAAATTAAACGCCCAAATGTAACAAGCTATATGGACTGCCAATATATGAAGATCAGTGAGGGCAAACAACACACTAAGGAAATCACATCCTTACTTTTGCCCAAATGCAACAAGCTATGTGGACTGCCGATATATTAAGATCAGTGAAGACAAACATACACTAAGGAAATCCCATCCTTTCTTTTGGCACATCTGGCCCTGGCGCCTTATGTTGATTTTTGGATTTGACTGGTGTGATTTTGTTGTCTATAAACAGGAAGACATGTTTATTCAGAGGATTCCCAGGGACAAGGGAATCACAGAAACAATTAAAGAAAATACTGAATATTTTTTAAAATCTTTACCTCAACGCTTCCCTATATAATTAAAATTGAGATAAAACAGAGAGAAGCCTGTCACACTAACATTGCCTTACTCAGCTCTGTCCATGTGTTGATATGAATAGCTGCCCATCACCTTGCTTTCCAGTTACTGTGCTATCCAAAATAAAAACTTGCCAGTACATTGATGGTCACTCTTGGTCTATATCTGCTTTCTGTACACTTGGAAAATGTTAAATATTAAACTGTAATTGTATCAAATATTGTTACTGGCAAAATGTTGTTCAAGGCAAAATGATCAATTTGATCCCTAGACACTGAGGGGCACAGGCTAGACAAATGTATATTGATTGCAACAAATGTTACATCAGTGCAATCTTGCCATTAGGCATTGTGTTTCATAATTTCACACATGCATTGTGTTTTCATAATTTTATAGTGGTATACATGGTATTTCATGTCTAAATATATTATACTAATGTCATATGTATATATATATATATATATATATATATATATATATATATATATACACACAGTTTTTATTAGTAAACGACTAACAGTGTAATCAAGATAAATGATTTGCATTGGAGTGTTTGTGTCTTGTGTAAACTATGGTAATTGTTTGTAACAGTAGACTCTGCTGCATGCCACATAAGTGGCTTTTGCTGTGGCCCCCCGACACAGGACACAGGTAGATGTTTGAAGAGAAATCTATTTATTGGAAAAGGTAAGTTGGTAGCAGCCGAGCAGATGGTTTATCCTGGGTGCCATGATTGCTCATGCACTAAAGGTGTGCAGCCCCACCCAGCCTCAGAGTCTAATCAGTCTGACTTGGGCCAGCTGAGGCTGTAAACCAGCTATCAACCACACACTGCACGTTGTTATAGAAAGGTCGGTGAGCAGAGCGGTCAGGTGGGTGACCAAAAAGATCTGAGTACTAGTTCAATTGAACAAAGTGAATTTATTTCAATAAACCAATATTCAATAACTTAAACAACAATATAAAACATTTCATGTAAGTATATACAGATAATTGCTATTTATAAGATTTATATTGTAAATTTACATTGCACATTTTTCTGAGACATTTAGCAGCAGTATGGATAGCTAGCGGAAGTGGTATAGCTAGCAGAGATTTTAGAGGAAGTACATCAGCACAACCGTGTGCATATTGCCTATCCCAGCAGAATTCTCAAAGCCATGGCAGTGATGGCTCAAAGACATAGACCAGCTGGCCAGAATCCAAAAGGACAGGTATAAAACCAAAGAACTTTGGTCAAGTGAAAACTGCACAGTTGCATAACTTATGTGATGCAAACGAACAAGGCTATGGTACTGAAGTTCACAAATTACATGGAAGGGGTACGTGTTGCATTTGTGATGGGGAAATCGAGAGTCACCACTCAAAGCAGTGACAATTCCAAGATTGGAATTCACTGCTGCTACACTGGCTGCACAAATGGACAGAATGCTTCGATCAGTCAAGCCAGGCCATGCTGAAATAGCTTAGAAATAAGAACAGGAGGTTCCACATATTTGTGGCCAACAGGATTGAAGTGATCCATAACCTATCAAAAGTAAACCAGTGGTTTGTAGACAACAAACACAACCCAGCTGAGGATGCGTCAGAAGGACTGAGCATTGAACCCTTCTTGAGTTCTAAAAGATGGCTTTAGGACCAGAGTTTCTGGAAAGATCTGAAGCACAATGGCCAAGAATTCCAGAACTTGGCTCCGTCCTCCCAGATGACCCTGTAGTGTGGGAGAGAGGTTATTGTTACCAGCATTGTTATCATGGAATGGCCTAAAAAGAGCCATACCTTGGATGATTAAATTAAAGAAACTCCGTTTACAGATGAGACAGAAAAGGAAAGGTTTACTCACTAACAAATGTCCTGATCAAATCAGGACATGGGACATCACTGAAAGACCAGATGCTTCTGCTCAAAATGTCTTAAGCTCATGCACAAAGCCTTCCGGTAGAGGACAATGAAAATGCTGAAAATGCCATTATTAGCCACAAGCAGAGAGCAGAAATCGCCTTGCTGGAGAAAGGAAAACAGTGCAATAGAGGAAGCTCCCTATGTAAACTGATCTGATCCTATCATTGACTTTGGCATTCTGAGAGTGGGGGTAAGGACTAGAAAGATGGTTATGCCAACTGAAGTCAAACACCCAATGATCCTACCTAAACATGAGCCACATTCATCAGGTTGGTCACTCCAGAAGAGGTCATATGCGCACCAAACTTCATCGCGGTATTGGCTGCCTGGTGCTAACTCTTCAGCAAGGAAGATTATTAAGAACCAATGACTACAGGCCAAAGCCAGAGAGCAGACTGGCTGATCTCCGACTAGATTGAATAATACCAGATCTTCCACCTTTCTCCCAAGTGGGTGTAGATTATTTTGGACCCATTGAGTTGAGACGTGGCCGTGCTCATGTCAAGAGGTGGGGAGTAATCTTTACTTGCCTGGTAAGCCGTGCTTTTCATCTGAAAGTTGCCAGTTACCTGAATACAGATGCATGATTTTATTGCTCTTCATCGGTTCATCTGTCGTCGAGGCTCAATAAAAAGCATCGGATCAGATCAAGGCACCAACTTCATTGGTGCACAAAAGGTGTTGGAGGAGTCGGTGAAACTACTAGATAACAACAAAATCCAAAAAACTTTTCTCAAAAAAGGAATTGATTGGACATTCATCCCTCCCACAGGAGCTCACCATGGTGGACTGTGGGAGAGGTTAATAACATTGGTCAAAACAATTCTCTACTTTGTTCTAAAAGAACAAACTTTAGATGATGAAACTCTACAAACAGCCTTGTGTGAGGTCAAGGCATTCATGAATGATAGGCCAATCACAACGGTGACAAATGACCAAAATGACCTTGAGCCCCTAACTCCTAATCATTTGCTTCTACTGAGAAAAAAATCCAGTCATACCCCCAGGACTGTTCCAGAGAGAGGACCTATATTCATGGAGGAGGTGGAGGCAGGTGCCTTGCCGACCTGGTTTTGAGACGATGGACCAGGGAATACCTTTTACTTATGCGAACGGCCCAAATAGAATACAATCAAAAGGATTTTCCCCCCTGGAGACCTTAATGTCATTATTGATGACAATGCACCAAGGAACTCTTGGCTTCTAGGACGTGTAGTTAAGGCCTTTCCAGGGTCGAAAGGACTTGTCTGTAGTGTTCGTTAGTGTAGTCTTGGTTAAAACTAAGACCAGCATCATTCAAAGACCCATCACCAAGCTCTGTCTGCTCCTGGAGGCGGCTGATCCAGCCTACTAAAGCCTATCCTTCCAGTCACGTGCATCCTTTCAGTCTGACTGCTGGATAGAAGGACTCTATGGACTCTTGGTCTCTGACCCTCTGGTAAAGGTTACCTTTGAACAGCAGAACCATGGCACACACACATACACACACTCATTACTGGTCTTACATGGACTTTGAAAGATTACAACTATAAACTTAAGTAAGCAATATACTATTGACTTGAGTAGGCAACTATGCCAAGGAGAGATGTCCTATGTTTGGTTGTAATGGCTCTATTGATTATTTGTAATTGCTATGTTATAAGCAATTTGGGGCTGGTACGTTGGAGACAATTTTGTTTTCATATAATTATTATTATTTCATAGCCTAGAAATCTAGACACCCCCTAGCGGCAGCAAATTTATTTGGCAGCTAGGTAGGTCTAGCACGGCTCCATCGGCTTTTTGGTGCTGGAAACACAAAGTATGTCAGACCAATCACAGCGTGAGGGGCGGAGTCGAAAGCCGGGCTACCATGACGACAGAGTTGCGACGGTTCCGTGTTAGAGGTAAACAATGGCTGCTGCTGCTGGCGAACGGTTGTCTTTCCACTCGGCTTTGGCCGCGACTCTTCAAGACTTGAAGTTAACATTTTATTTGAGAAAAGAACAAAGAACGGCACTGAAGTCTTTCCTCGAAAAGAAATATTTATTCAGAGTTTTGATTAATTCCGTAGTCAGAGCCGTCGCTCTGACTACGTCACCTTCTTCGTTGCTCTGATTGGTTGTAGCGCTATCCTATTGCGTGCAGAGGGAACTTGAAAGACAACCGTTTATCCCGCCCACACTGCCAATGGAGCTGCGCCAGACCCTACATCTTTCTGATGTGGGTCTGGCTTGCCAGGCTAATTATTTCATACATATTATTATTGTTTGATTAATTTTCTGAATGTGCATGTGAGATTCTATGTACCTTTACCTGGGTCTAATGAGCTTAGAAATAAAGTCTCCCTCCCTCCACCTATGTTTGTCTATATGGATCAAAGTAATGGGGGGACAGGTGAACATCGCTAGACAGTTATAGTCTTTTGACTTCAAGCTCTTTTTGTTATTGTTTTTCTAGATAAAGTTTATGTTATGTTTGTACGCTGCATGCCTGGATTACAAAATAAATATGATGTGATGCAACGTAACAAGAGTCTCCACGATTATTTGGAAACAAATGGAGGCGAGTCCAAAACCACAACCCACCCGACAGTGCCTATGTTCATTTAGAATGTCTTTTTAAAAAGCCAAGACAAGTAGAGCTGTTAATAGCAGCTGTACTGTAATGTCAAACAGTGAGCTGAAAGGTGCGGGGTTTTTTACCTGACCAGGGCGTCCCTGTGGCCTTCAGTTCTGGCAGGTCCCAAGGGTCCTCTGCTGCATCTTCCTCTATCAGAGCCACCGTGGAATGAGCTGCTGCCATGGAAACCGCCCTGTCTTTCACCTCTATGAGAACAATGCAAAGAAAATGACTTTTATATGACTTGATTTTTTTTAACAAATAGCTAAAACTCAAAAGACTGTGGCAAAGATTGTAGATTATATGCAATTGTATCACAAGTTCACAATACAAAGGACACATAAGAAAGCACATCAGAAAAAAGATAGTATACCATTGCGTCCGTTTTCCATTTGTCTCCCATTGTCCTGTTTGAGCTCCGGTCGAGGGGCCATCTTCTGATGAAGCAAGAGAATAAAAGAGTAACTATATAGATAAATGCTAAACTTACATATATTGACCTGATTTGCATTTTTGGAAGGTAAAGAATAGCTTGGTGTATTTTTTTTCATAGTTAATATTACAATTAATAAGTAAACTAAATTACCAAGTAAAAAGCAGTGCAGAGACAGTTAGCAGAAAGTTAGGACACAAATTGGCAAATACACACACACACATGCACAAGACTATTGATCTGGTGGACCACATGGCTTACTGTGATCAATATCCAAGCTCAAATTACCAATGTGGTATGGCTCAATATTTGAATCAACAATTTAAAAAAAATATGTATTATTTTTTAAACTAATTATACAATAACAATAATAATAATAATAATAATAATAATAATAATAATAATAATGATAATATTATGTAATTCTATTATTTTCTATAATGTATTATAATATATTAAACTACATTATAGGAAAGTAATAACCCCCTTTCACTTTAAGTATGGTTGGTAGAAGTTTGTCATTAGACATTTACCATGAATAGGAAATTAAATTTAAATTGGATGGCCTCTTACTATGCTCTTACTATACTCTATATATTACCACAGGTTTAGACACAGAAACCTTGTCTAAACATTGCTTCAAAAGACGAAGCAGATCATCCTTATTAGTGTCACCATACAAATATGTCATAAAAAACTGACCTGTGGTCACCATCAGCAGTTTATTTTATGAAAGAATAAGATGAATAAGACAAATGAACAGGATAAATAAGACTAAGGAAAAGGATGAATAAGACAAATGCATAGTGAAGATGTCAAACTCATTCTGGTTCCTTACCTGCGGTGGTGGGGTGTAGGGTCTCTCTGGTCTGGTGGTGGTCTACACAGCTTGCTTCCAAGGAGCCCACCTGAGTCTCAGGGGACAGCTGTGCTACCTTCAGTCCAGTAGAATGGATAGCAGCTTTGCGGCGGAGGGGTGGGGGGGGGCTCCAGCAGTGTTGCAGTGCATGTAATCCTCCTGGTAGAGGGCCGTGGCTCACGTGGCGAGGAGAGCTGAAGTCCTTTATGTCCTGATTTCCTAGAGGAGAGCTGAAGACCTTTATGTCCTGATTTCCTATCTCACCTGACGTAATTTCCCCGTAGCGAGGTGTGTTGTCACGATTACCTGGAGATCATGCTTTGCCACAGGTTGTGGCTACAGCTGCTGTTTCACTTACCGCTCCCTATTGCCCCTGCTCGTTCAAACAGATTGCCGCCCCTGTAAACCATTACCCTCTATGCTCTTTATACCCGCTAATTACCTGTTCTGTATAAGTCACTAGTATGTCCATCAGATTGTCATAAATCTAGACTATAAAAAGCCTTTTGGCAGAACACACACAGCCAGCTGGTGAATAGGTCTGATAGCCCCAAACACTGCACTAATCCCCTGATGGCAAATCTCAGTTTTATAGTTTGCAGAGGAGTGGCAGTGTAGAAATCCCCCCTCTGGTCAGGGTTTGCCCCTGTACCAATACAGATAGATTCACTCCAGCATGGGGGGGGGGGGGGGGGGGGGGGGGGGGGGGCAGGGGTGACGGGAAGCACAGCCTGACTGGTGGCACCCATCTGACATTGAGTTTGTCCCTGAGCATGTGTGGGATTTTTTGACCTAGTTTAGTTTATTAAAGACTGATTGTGTTCATAGTTCAAGGAATGTCCACAAAGTGGTATAGCATATATAATTAAACAACAACACTATGTCTTTAAATAAAAACTATTCTGCAGAGCAGTCAGTCTGGGTGACCCGCATCCGGCAAGTTTCCATGGAAATAGTTTGTATTGGTCAGTCCATGTGAGGTGAGGACACTGGGAAGAACCCAACATCCTCCTCTGCATTTCCTCACACACACACACACACACACACACACACACACACACTCCTCCAGTCTGTGCACTCAGCAGCAGACCTCAGCAGACACGTCTAAAGGTATTTCAGCCGAGACTGACCCGACATGGCGTTGACCTGACGTGGTCCTGTATGTGCTCCAGGGTGATGTGGTCTGTGATCACAAGGGGAGCTCCACCACGTGTTCATCTATTTAAAGACCATCAATATTAGGCCTAATTTTAGTACGACCCATTGGGATGCATTTCTGTTTCTCACACTGACTTACTGACATGTAGGGAATATTGGGGCTTTGATTAAAATAGATGTTTTCAAATCATTTATAATTGCACTCTTACAGGCAGACTTTCCCAGTGTCCAAAAGTAGGCTGAGACAAATGCAATTAACCACAACAAGATATTTATTCATATATTACCTTTTAATACAAGTAACAGCTGTGTGTTTTAAAAAAAAGGAAAATAATGACAAAACAAAAACAATTACATGACTACAGTGTGCAGAGGAGGAATATAAACATGAAAAATTGAATTAGCACAAGCATTGATCACATTAAACATTACAGGAATAAAAACAAATAGACTTAAACAAAATAGGGAAGACCAAGATAATCTTCAGTTTTACACTTACTAATAATAACCACTTTAGTTATCTGATATCATGGTCAGTGTGTCTGCTTGTGGTAGTTTTTTGACACTTGAGGAACGACTTAAATTATTATTTTATTGAACTAATGATATACTTTATCGTAAAACAGTACAACAGTCATAACTTGTAAATGGTGGTGCAATAGCACCATCTACGTTACATATAGTATCACTACAGCAATACTCAACAATGTTAATAGGCTAGGCATAGTTTTAGGTAAGGTCACGTAAATGCAAAAACACCCTAAAGATGTAAAAACCAAACAATGAAGACACGACATGTGAGCATCGTAAAATACTTACGACACTGTGACGCAGAATAACAAGGATTTGGTAGTTTTGAACTGAGATAACCAACACATCAAAACATACTTGGAGGCACATCCCTGGATTCCGCACTTTATTTTGTATTTGACAGAAATGATTTGTACCTGGTTACAAATATGTACATTAAATATCGCGTTCACCTGTTCACCAAAAGTAATTACTTCCGGAATATACATCATATTTCAAAATAAAAGTTCGTCTTGTACTTCAAAGGCTGCAAACAAGACACACACATCATACACAGTGGTGTACCTTTTCATTATTTAAAAAATAATAATATATACGTTGAAAAAAAAGTATATTTTGTTTATGTGTTGACATGGGGCGTTTCCTGGCGCCTCTCTTCTCGTCTTATCTTGTAACGACAGTAAGACATTTGCTTCCTGGTCAAGTCAATGTGGCAACGGCGATGACATTGGTCGTACTAAATGTGCACCTACTCTGCAAGGGATTTGTGTCCACTTATCATGCTTTGAAAGTCTTTAATTCTGACATACATTGACATATTCAACATGTCACAAACGTCCACTGGTTTTACGGAGGAACGGCAACCTGGGGCGAAGGTAGTCAACACAAGAGCTATCATCATGTTTATATATAGTTAGCCAACCATTCAAGCCTCTTGCATACGCATTGTTGCTTGGAGGGCTGGCTGGTGTGATTTGTCAACGTTAGTTTCATTTTGTCGTGCTTGTAATGTAAGGGTATCAGGCAGCCCATGCATGGTCTGCTAACGTGTCCTGCCTGTATTCATGCAGGGGCCGATGGGCATGGACTACGTCCCCACAGAGGAGGAGAGGAGAGTATTTAAAGAGTGCAACCATGAGAGCTTTTGGTACAGGTGTAAGTTTATCTGATGCCCGCAGAGGGGTGCACGTATGCATCTAAATCTTAAGTCATTGAGTTGTTGTGGACTTTTTTTTTTATAACACCCATGGTTCATGCATTCGTATTTTGCATTTCCAACCAAATGAATGTAATACACATGCACAGGTGTTATATAATGATTGTGTTTCCCCCCCCTTACCCATTTCCAGCTGTGCCCTTCTCAGCAGTCAGTATGGCTCTCACTCAGGTCTTACTTACCAGAGGTAAAACCATATGACGACTTTTCAATATTTTCCATCTCAATGAAATAGGAAAATTAACATGAAGATATACCCTTTTATTAATATCAAACTTAATAGAATTGCAACAGTATATCAATATTGTAAGGCAAGTAAGAAATAACCATGCAACTATTTTGAACCTCTCTGAAGGAACTCTTGTTGGTTCGCCACGGTTTGGATCTCTGCCCAAAGTAGCCTGTAAGTTAATGAAGACTTTACATTACATTGGCACTAAGCTCTACTATGGATCAGTCACTTGCATTGTTTCCATCTCCCTCTAGTTGCTGGGTTTTGTGGCTACCTAGCGGGCAAGATGTCGTACATGAAGACGTGCCAGGAGAAATTTAAGAGGCTGGACAACTCTCCGCTGGGAGAGGCCCTCAGGAAGAGGACCGGGCTTCCTTCAAAGTGAGTAGTTTAAGCCCTATAATGGACATTTGTTTGTGTAGTTTTGCTTGTTTGACACAATACCCTCCTGGGTCATTGCCTCCTCCCATCTGTTCTTGCCCTCCCAGTCCCCAGGGCCCCAGGACAGAGCTGAGTGACCCCGACGCCCAGTCATTTTCACCCATGTTCCAGTCAGTGGAGTCCAATAGCCAAAGCCAGATGCCCTCCAGCGCCAGAGATCCTGGATATGGCTACAGTGCGGAGTCCTCCATGCAGACGGAGAGAGCAGAGGACTACAACCATCCAGGTATTCATACATGCCAATGAAACACTCAGGTTTTGCTACTTCATATGGCGTCATCGCTGGTGCTGGTCAGATGGAGAATTATTTTGTTAATATGTAAACGTCACAGGAAATTGAGCAACTATCTCGTACCTCTCACTCGGCTGTCCTCGTTTGCCCGTTTTAACCATGGACCCAGTGATAAATAGACATATCAGAGAGGCTTTAAACCATAACCTTTACAGATATGCAGTCTGTACTATGCATTGATCCGCATGCCCAAAAGCAAAGCCAGAAACTTTTCGCCCCCTTACAAAACATCTCCAGAACCTCCAGTCGAATCTTACGTGGGGGATGAGGAGCCTATGAGGAAGCCTAACATCCTCTATGAAGACCTGAGGAGCAAGAACAGGGAGAACTATGAGGTCACACTTACCCAGAAGGCCGAGGCACTGCTCAAAACTCCAGCCGACAGGGAACCAGAGAGGTCTGTCCCACAGAAAGCAGGTGAGGCGCGACACCCAGAGAGGGTAGGGACAACTATCTCCATTGTCAAAATAAAGTGATAGAAAGCTAGGGTAGGTTTTTCCACTGGAACCACCCAAGCTAAATAAATGCATTTTGCACAGTATTATAAGAGGCTGTGGATACAAGTTTCCACCAAGTGGCATACATTGCAGCTTAAAGCTAAATAAATGCTTCACAGTACTCAGTCCCACCTGTGACCTTTTACTTCTGACTGAGCTAGAATTGTAAGTGCAGTAGGTTGGAAGAAAAATGTAGTAGGAAAGTAAATGATTGTTATGCTGTTCCTAATTTCCTAATTGTTTTCAAAATGTAACTTTTGACACAGTATAACCACTGACAGATGGCATACTTTTCATTATTCTGCAATCACGATCATTGAAAAGTTACCATTGGGTCAAAACTATTGTATGTTAAGCTTTAACTTGAACTGGAATTTGATGGCCAATTTTTCTTCTCTTCCAGTCAAGAAGAACATCTATGGAGATTCCTGGGATGACTGAGCTATGCATGTCAAGCATTGGTATTGAGATTTCAAATTAAAGGGTATGTCCCAAGTAACCTGAAATATAACTTGGATTGATGTCTTTGTGAGTGAATAAATGAACATTTTGTAAACATTTGTCTTTAATACATTTTTGAAAACTTTGTAGAGCCGAGATGGATAACATGCCAGTGACATACATGTCTACTTCAATACAATCGTTTGGACGTCCCCGTTGTAAATGTAGTACAGGTTAAAAAAAAGTAATAGAAAAGTAAAAAACGAACCAACATATTTACAATATCGAATAAGCCATCTTTTGCTAGCTTATGGTCTGGAATGTTAGTGAAGCCAGGCAAATTTGATCATACTATTTGGAGAGAATATGTGTATAGTACTGACTTAGATTGTTGTGCACGTCAACAGAATCTCTTAAAATAACCTCGATACAGGGCTTTTCTTAGGTGCAGCATGTCTAAATGTGCTAGTGACTACAGATGCTCATGGCTATGGTATGGACCATGACTATGGTTGCAGCTGTGAGCTGTAGTGTGTCCCCCGGTCATTTCAGACCGGCATCCTCCTTGAGGGGTCGAAGTTGTCCCAGTCCCAGAAGCACTGGTCGCATTGGGCCATCCTTCGTACATCTGGGGAGTGGCGGTATGCCCCATGGCATTGGCACCGGCCGGCGCATAGGCTTGGACCGGGTAAGACCCAGGTGTTGGGTTGGTCTCAGGAAGAAGCGTCTTCCTCCGCTCCTCAGGGGACGCGGGGACATGACGGACACCGGGAATGTTCCTCAGAAACCTGAAAGGGGTCACCTTCTCCAAGAGGGATGCTCTGGCCTCAGACATGTCCAGTACGGACAGCCACCCCTTACCGTACACCCAGCCGACCAGAATGGCAATGATGTTGCAGGGGAGCACGGTGTGGGGGACGAATATGAACGTGACTATGAGGAAAACCCAGGGCAGACTGGCCGTGGGCACGCTGACCCCACAGAAGAAACCCTTGGCCATGCGTGTGTGCACGGTGGTCACGGCCACGAGGGCCAGCGCCGTGGGCACCAAGCCCTCCGCGGGGTTTGGCGTCGTGTCGTGAAGGAACAGGTCCAGCAGGGCGTAGCACAGACCCGTGCATGTGGACAGCATCAGGAACAGGAACAGGAACCGCACCGTCCCCACGCCTCTCTCGAAACTGCCGCAGAGCAGCATCAGCACCACGACGCTGACCAGGAGCTGGACGGCGGTCCTGTGGTAGAAAGGGTACGAGAGGACCCTGTGCGCCTCGCCGTCCATAAACACACTGGCGCCCACGCTAAAGACGGCTTCAGGTAAAGCGAAGTGTTGTTTGAGGGCAAATAAGAGGCACGATAGAAAGGCCACCACGAGGATGCCGCTCGTGACTTCAGGCGTGGCATCTTTGAGAGTCTGCAAAAGCATATTTAGACTGGTTGTTGTGCTAAATATCCAGTCTATGAGCGCCCACGGAGGTCTTAGAAAAGTTCACCTTTCAGGCAGAAGTCGGAAGTTGTCCTAAGCGAACGGACACATGCGTTTACATGATATGTCTCTGTGGCTTTTGGCTTTCATGTTCATGTTGTCAACCGTTCTTGATGGACACAGACAGCCCATACTAACAGAACGCGGAAGTAAACAATTTGTAGTTTTTCTTCTTCTTCTATGGTGTTTACCGGAAGTTTGAATACTTTGGTCGCATTACCGCCATCTCCCGGATTACTTAATTATCAGACACGCACTTACTCTAAATCATTTTAACTAGTCCTGTCACACATACGAAATCAAACAAACGTCCTCTCCTTTGACCTCCTCAACAATGCCCTTTATTAACGTCCTTTCTTTTAACCCCACTTGTCTTAGCCGCGTCCACGTTTCTTCTCTGTCCGCCACATATCCGCTACGTGCTTGTGGACACATGCTCAACGGTTTCTGGTGAATTATCTTCTTTACAGAGCCCCGTTTGATGTTTTCCTATAATGTGTAGTGTACTATTGCGATTAGTATGCCCTAGTCCAGGCGTCTCCACCCTTTTTTCTTCTGAGAGCTACTTTTACAAAATAAAAATGGCAGAGAGCTACTCATGTTTTGTAACATTTATTGTCATCGCTCATTTTGAACAAACAAGCTCAATAAGCTTTCTTTTCCTGAACATTTACAATATGTTACTGTTCACATCTCACATTCTGTATTAAAACATCACAAAATTATTAATATTATTATCATTGTTATTGTTATTAGGCTACTACAAATACAGATATTGCTACTTATTCACTTATCATTGTTATATATGTCCATGTCACTGTATCACACTTCACAAAACTATTTACAATGCACAAAGACTAATTGCTAATAATCATTTTGTGTTGGAAGGGGGCGGGACAACTGTGAATTTTGATTGGACATAAATTTAAGTAGATGTGCCGAGGGACCAATTAAGTTTTCAAATTTATGTATGATTCACTGGCCCTTTGGCGAGCTACTTGGAAAGGGGCAGCGAGCTACCGGTAGCTCGTGAGCTACGCGTTGGAGACCCCTGCCCTAGTCTTATTGCTATTTCCTACTTCCTGTTCCTCCCTCTACTCACCACAATACCAACTCTCTCTTGAAAACTAGAATCAGAATCAGAACCAGAATGAGATTTATTGCCAGTTAGGTTTTCACTTACAAGGAATTTGCTTTGGTGTGGATGGTGCATACGACAAACAGGAACTATCAACATACATATAGATTGAAATATTACAATAAAAAATAAAAGAGGGATGCTCTGGTACACATATGTACAATATGTGCAATATGGGGGCTGCAAAGTTCACTGTATATTAATATAATATCTGCAGTGGTCAAATATTATAGACCAGGATGTGCGTTAATGTGACGTTAATGTAACGGGTAGTGACTATGGGTGGGGGAAGGGGGGGATAAGAGTCTGTGTCAGTGGGGGTCCCAGGTCTTGTTGATGAGGCCCACTGCAGTCGGGAAGAGACTGTTTTTGTGGCGTGAGGTTTTGGTCTTAAGGGAAGTGTTTGTGTCCGGGGTGGGAGGGGTCGGCTACAATCTTCCCTGCCCACCTCAGGGTCCTGGAGGCCTACAGGTCCTGGAGGGACGGCAGTTTGCAGCTAATCACCTTCTCAGCAGAGCGAATCATACGCTGTAGTCAGCCCTTGTCCTTGGCAGTGGCAGCAGCGTACCAGATGGTGATGGAGGAGGTCAGGATGGACTCAGTGATGGCGGTGTAGAATTGCACCATCACTGTCTTCGGCAGGTAGAATTTCTTCAGCTGCCGCAGGAAGTACATCCTCTGATGTGCTTTTTTTGGTGAGAGAGCTGATGTCCATCTCCCACATGAGGTCCTGGGAGATGATGGAGCCCAGGAAGCGGAAGGACTCCACAATGATGACTGGGGAGTCACCCAGGGTGATGGGGGCTGGTGGGGCTGCGTTCTTTAGAAAGTCCACAACCATCTCCACTGTCTTTAGAGCGTTTAGCTCCAAGTTGTTCTGACCTGCACCAGGTCGCCAGATGGTCAATCTCCCACCCGTAGGCGGACTCATCCCCACCAAAGACGAGTCCGATGAGGGTGGTGTCGTCCGCGAACTTTAGGAGCTTGACGGACTGGTGACTGGAGGTGCAGCTGTTGGTGTACAGGGAGAAGAGCAGAGGGGAAGAAAGCAGCCTTGATGGTTTGAGAGTCAGAGACGTGTTTCCCCAGCTTCACTGTCAGACAGGAAGCCTGTAATCCACCTGCAGGTGGAGTCAGGCACGTGCAGCTGGGAGAGCTTGTCCTGCAGCAGAGCTGGGATGATGGTGTTGAAGGCAGAGCTAAAATCCACAAACAGGATCCTGGCTTAGGTTCCTGAGGAATCCAGGTGCTGGACGATGTCTGCCTTTTACTTCTCTATCCCAGTTCTGTTGCCACTCCTGAACGGTTTTCCTCCAGACTATTCCCTTCCCCTCAGACTTTGAAAGACTGATCTCCACATCCACACTCTCTTTTTCCAAGGCCTGCTGGGCCAGTTTGTCCACATCATCATTTCCCTGAGGCGTTCCTTCGGGGAAATGTGGGTTCCTTCCCTACATGAGAAGGAACCCACATTAATACTGACCTCAGCACCTTGTTTTTATTTTATTTCTTACAGTACAATGTTATCATCTGATAAAAGAATGAAGTCCTGGCAGGGACGGGATGTGCTGTTTCTTATACTTTGTATCTCCGAGTCGCTACATATCGCAACCCTTGTTTGGTTTGTACTTCCCAATCCATTCCAGAGCCAACAATATAGCATTCAACCCCACTGTAAATACGTTTAAATGATCTGATGTACGTTCACACTTCTACCCCATAGCTTGGAACAGGTAAATGCAGACCCAGTGATTCCTGGATGGGGGTTCCTTGCTCCATGTACTTCAGGGCCCAGTTTCCCGAAAGCGTCGTTAGCCTAAGTGGTTCGTTAAGTTCGTCGTACGACCATCAGACAGGTTTCACACCGTTTCCCGAAAGCATCGTTGCGTAACGACCGTCGTTAAGACGCTCGTAGCTAACGAGAGCTCCAGGGGTCCTCGTAGCGCACTACGAGCGTCGTTAACACATCCAATACCACTGAATGTCCAGCTGGTGACGCTAAAGTTACGATAGGCTATATAGCTTAGTCTATGTTATACCATGGTCTGGGTGAATACTCCATTCTGATTGGCTGAAGATTATAGAGCGGAGCTCTATAATCTTATCTTTGATGTACACCTAGGAAAGACGTTGACGCTATGAAGACGCTATGGCCACGTTGCTTGGCAACGCCTGCATACGGGAGATATGAAATAGTCCGCGCGACTTATAACAATAAAAAAAACCCTCACGATTGTAACTCTAAAACACATTAAAGTATTATTAATTGATTAAATATTAACAGAAATGAATGGACGACGCGGAGGCGTGAACCGCGGAGGACGGTTCTGTTAATGGACACCTCGAAGGGCATTATCCCGCTTATACCATGGTCACTTACGAAATAAATAAATATTTAATCAATAAATAATACTTGAATGTGTTTTAGAGTTAAAATCGTGAGGTTTTTTGGTTTTTTTTTAAGTCGAGCAGACTATTTAATATCTCCCGTATGCAGGCGTTGTCTGCAACGTGGCCATAGCGTCTTAATAGCGTCAACGTCTTTCGTAGGTGTACTTTTCAACCTACACCCTCCAGCCAATCAGAATCGAGTATTCACCCAGACCACGGTATAATATGTATTTCAGCACCGTGTCAGTGGACAGGTACAAGGCTACGATCGATCGTTAGATCTGTGCACGCGCGTTCATGTTAAGAGGAGTTTCGGGAAACGCACGGAAAAAAATAACGATCGTTCGAAAGATGATTCGTAAGAAGGATCGTACGAGCGTGGATCCATCGTTATCGGGAAACTGGGCCCAGGGCCCAGTTTCCCGATAACGATGTACGATCCATCTTACGATGCTTCTTACGAATCATCTTTCGAACGATCGTTATTTTTTTCCGTGCGTTTCCCGAAACTCCTCTTAACATGAACGCGCGTGCACAGATCTAACGATCGATCGTAGCCTCGTACCTGTCCACTGACACGGTGCTGAAATACATATACTCGATTCTGATTGGCTGGAGGGTGTAGGTTGAAAAGTACACCTACGAAAGACGTTGACGCTATGAAGACGCTATGGCCACGTTGCTTGGCAACGCCTGCATACGGGAGATATTAAATAGTCCGCTCGATTTGTAAAAAAAAAAAAAAAAAAAAAACACCTCACGATTTTAACTCTAAAACACATTCAAGTACTATTAATTGAGTAAATATTTCTTTCTTTCGTAAGTGACCATGGTATAAGCGGATAATGCCCTTCGAGGTGTCCATTAACAGAACCGTCCTCCGCGGTTCACGCCTCCGCGTCGTCCATTCATTTCTGTTAATATTTAATCAATTAATAATACTTTAATGTGTTTTAGAGTTACAATCGTGAGGTTTTTTTTTATTGTTATAAGTCGCGCGGACTATTTCATATCTCCCGTATGCAGGCGTTGCCAAGCAACGTGGCCATAGCGTCTTCATAGCGTCAACGTCTTTCCTAGGTGTACATCAAAGATAAGATTATAGAGCTCCGCTCTATAATCTTCAGCCAATCAGAATCGAGTATTCACCCAGACCATGGTATAACATAGACTAAGCTGTATAGCCTATCGTAACTTTAGCGTCACCAGCTGGACATTCAGTGGTATTGGACGTGTTAACGACGCTCGTAGCGCACTACGAGTACCCCTGGAGCTCTCGTTAGCTACGAGCGTCTTAACGACGGTCGTTACGCAACGATGCTTTCGGGAAACGGTGTGAAAACTGTCTGATGGTCGTACGACGAACTTAACGAACCACTGGGCCCCACTGGGCCCAGTTTCCCGATAACGATGTACGAGCCATCTTACGAGCCATCTTACGAATCATCTTTCGAACGATCGTTATTTTTTTCTGTGCGTTTCCCGAAACTCCTCTTAACATGAACGCGCGTGCACAGATCTAACGATCGATCGTAGCCTTGTACCTGTCCACTGACACGGTGCTGAAATACATATTATACCGTGGTCTGGGTGAATACTCGATTCTGATTGGCTGGAGGGTGTAGGTTGAAAAGTACACCTACGAAAGACGTTGACGCTATGAAGACGCTATGGCCACGTTGCTTGGCAACGCCTGCGTACGGGAGATATTAAATAGTCCGCTCGACTTGTAAAAAAAAAAAAACACTCACGATTTTAACTCTAAAACACATTCAAGTATTATTAATTGATTAAATATTTATTTATTTCGTAAGTGACCATTGTATAAACGGGATAATGCCCTTCGAGGTGTCCATTAACAGAACCGTCCTCCGCGGTTCACGCCTCCGCGTCTTCCATTCATTTCTGTTAATATTTAATAAATTAATAATACTTTAATGTGTTTTAGAGTTACAATCGTGAGGGTTTTTTTATTTGTATAAGTCGAGCGGACTATTTAATATCTCCCGTATGCAGGCGTTGCCAAGCAACGTGGCCATAGCGTCAACGTATTTCCTAGGGTGTACATCAAATATAAGATTATCTTCAGCCAATCAGAATCGAGTATTCACCCAGACCATGGTATAACATAGACTAAGCTGTATAGCCTATCGTAACTTTAGCGTCACCAGCTGGACATTCAGTGGTATTGGATGTGTTAAGACGCTCGTAGCGCGCTACGAGTACCCCTGGAGCTCTCGTTAGCTACGAGCGTCTTAACGACGGTCGTTACGCAACGATGCTTTCGGGAAACGGTGTGAAAACTGTCTGATGGTCGTACGACGAACTTAACGAACCACTTAGGCTAACGACGCTTTCGGGAAACTGGGCCCTGGTCCATAATACTGGTGTGCGCACACACACACACACACACACACACACACACACACACACACACACACACACACACACACACACACACACACACACACACAGTTTCTGGTGTATTGACATTCCTCACAGAGGGAGAGACGTGCTTGCGTCACAGATTCCAAGGAGGCCCATTGGGCCTCCTTGGAATCTGTGACGCAAGCACGTCTCTCCCCCTTCCGGTCTCGCGCGGGTACTGCGGCGGATGTTGATGTTTTGTTTTGAAGCCCACGGAGCGATGTGAGCCCAAGTCCCCGGGACTCAGTACATTTTTTTTGTTGGGTCTTTTTGTCGCTTTGTCTCTGTTTCTCGATACGGTCCTCCCCCCCCCCCCCCCCCCCACACACACACACACACTGTGAGTCGGCACCGTGTCTCTCCCGGCGTCAGTACCGGGAAGCGCGAGGCCGGGTCTTGCGATGATGGAGGACTTTGACGAGATCTACGAGGAGGAGGAAGAGGAGGAGGAGGAGGAGGACGAGGACAGGGCCGCGGAGGAGCAGCTCCTCAAGTACGCTCCGGACCCGGTGGTGGTGCGAGGATCCGGCCACGTCACTGTGTGAGTAACCCAAGGGTGGTGGTGGTGGTGTCTCCATGGTCACCCTCTTTTCCGCTGTAGTTTCACTTCTCCACCCAGAAGCGAGGCGAGCCTGTCTGGCTAAGCTGTCAGCAGCAGACCAGTTAGCATTAGCTCCCCCCCATAGCCTCAGAGGAACTAGCCCCGTTACCTTCAATGCGGCTAGCCGTCTATGCTAGCCGGAATAGCTATGGTGTTAACTTGGCCCACAGCGTTATTGTGTGTCCAATATTTTTTGAGGTTGTGTTTTTTTTGAAGACGACCGACGACGACGGCCAATGTGCTTCTCCCGTTCAACCGCTAGTGTTCACCGTGTTGCTATGTTAACCCCCCAGCCTGTAATCCTGTTGTCTGCAGTGTGTTTCCCCTCCAGCATACTCTGTGTTGTCATCGGTTGCTAACTTCGTCCTCTTGCTAACTCTGACAGATTTGGACTCAGCAACAAATTTGAGTCAGAATTCCCATCGGCGCTTACTGGAAAGGTGAGGGTTTGGTGGAAATGTTGCTAATAACCAAATTCACTTCCATACGATCCTTGGCGAAAACCCGCCCGCTCACAGTCAAACGTGTATTAAAGTGCATACCACACGTAAAGCTGCATTGTAAATGTACATACATTTTACAATAGTGTATCAAATAGCAGTGCTTGAGACATAATAACATAATAATGGTGGAAACATAATGGGCAAGGACATGTCAAGTAGATTTCTATTGGTTAGTTTCCTAAACAGCCACATTGTAGAGTTCACTGTTGTCTTGCATAAAGCAGATTTATATATAACAAATATCTCCAGTAGTTTGATAACGAATGGTAAATGTATACAACACAAAGGACTGGTGAATATAATCTCGGCACATATAATGGTACAATGTCTGTGTGTCTGTGTGTTTTGATCGTATCCTGGCCTGTGGTTGTCAGGTGGCACCCGAGGAGTTCAAGGCCAGCATCAACCGCGTGAATGGCTGCCTTAGGAAGACCCTCCCTGTGAATGTCCGCTGGCTGCTGTGTGGCTGCCTCTGCTGCTGCTGCACACTGGGCTTCAGCCTGTGGCCAGTCATCTGCCTCAGCAAGAGGGTCAGACACACTCACACACACACACACACACACACACACACACACACACACACACACACTTCATATTGGTTTCGTCATTGTGCCTAACTAGGGTTTCTCCAGTGCTGTGAGTCCTAAATATGTAATGTTTGATACATGTTTGACTACAAACCATTGGCCTTACTGAGCTCTGTAAACACCAGACCAGTAGTGCGGTGTCATTCCAGTGTATGTTTTCACATATAATCAATTTTCCCAAATTGGAGACATCTGAAATGGGTCCATTTTTTGATATGGCTCTTGTCATCAGAACTCTGTTTTGTCTCATCTGTATTCTGTCTCTTGACTCAATGCCTCAATGTGAGGCACACACATTTTGACAAAATGTCCTGTGACTATACAACAAAGATATGGTGGTTTAGCGTACTATGATCTCATTGCATGAGTAAGATTTAAATAAACATCAAAATAAAATAAAATAAAAACAGTAACAATATGCAATTATATGTCATCTGTTCTTTTTTTTAAATCTGTGATTGTGTCTCCTACCTTAGACACGGAGATCCATAGAGAAGCTACTTGAGTGGGAAAACAGCAGACTTTACCATAAAGTAAGTTTACGTGTGTGTGGTAAACCTGCAGGTAATATTCTCCAGAATGATGCCACAGCATATCATCGGCCTGATGTCTGTAGGGACATACTATGTCTAAGGGACATACTACAGACATGTCTGTAGTAAGAGTAATGAGGGACATCAAATATATTGTCAGCCCATATTGACCTTGAATGGGCATTGGAATTAAAGACAAAAAGTCCTAATCTTGAAGCATCTAAAGAAAACTGGACAATAAAGCTTCGTAGAATCTCTCTAATCTTTCCATCTGTGTGTCTCTCTCTCTGTCTCTCTCTCAGCTATGTTTGCATTGGAGGCTGAGTAAAAGAAAGTGTGAAAGCAACAACATGATGGAGTATGTAAGTATTTCTTTAGAGTTTGGTCCTCATGAAGCACTTTACTGTCCTGCTTGCAT
>JAOPHQ010005416.1:92500-97500 GCA_030340625.1 Merluccius polli
CCCATTAAACACTTTTCTCATAAACATTACCATACATATAACTTATAGTGAAAAGCCAAGCCCCCCCCCCCCCCCCCCTTGCTAAAGGCTAGAACTCTGGTGCTAAAAGTGAAAGCAGTTTTCATTGTTGTCATATTTCTTCTTATGAAACAGGGTGTGGTTGGTAAGCCAGTGAGGAAGTGTGATAAGCCCCCCCCCCCCCCCCCCCCCCCCCAGGAATGAACTGTCTGTATACTTAGCAATCACCACCATGTTTTTGGTGTAAACAACAAAAGCACATATGAAAAGTATTTTTGCCCTGAATATTTTATTTTAAACAATGGGAAAGACATGAATCAAAAGGATTACATCATGTGCCTTTTAACACAAATGATGATACTAGTAGTAATAATAATAATAACAGTGTTACAGAACGTTTGGGCTGCTCAAGAGGGATTTCTCTAATATCCGTGTCGTTTGTACCACTGGGCTCTGGCAGTGACATCATTGGAGTAGTCTCTTCCTGTGGTGTGTTGGTCCACATTCTCATAGGAGTCGACATTACCGTCTCCCATGTTGTAGGCGGCAATCGCTCCTGCAAAGTCATCCAGAAGTGACACAGTGTTATAAAGCAGAAGGTAGATTAGAGGTGCTGTAGGTAAGATTTAAGAGCTATTATTTGAGTGTAATTTGTTTAAAATGGCACAGCCGTCCTTCAGCTATAAGTGAGTGAAATGCGCTGTGAAAGTATCTGTTCTGGTTGACTGCTCCTGCCTCTGTATGAGACAATTGAGTTCGCCCTCATTTCTGACCAGTCAGTGTAAAATGCAATACTTCTCAGTGGTGGAGAAACATAAGGTGGGAGAGGGCGTTTTTTGGGTTGTTTAAAATATTTCCCTCTTCCACTTTTCTCTGCTCTGTCTCTTTACTGCTCTCCATTCTTACAGCAGCTTTAACCACACTTTTCAAAAAGTAAACAAATGCAGGGTGTCAGAATGAGAACTTATAGTAATACATGAATAATACAAACCCTTCAGCTTCTGTTCTGCTCCCCAGTCGGGGAACTTGTTCTGGATCTTTTCAATGAAATAAACCAAGATCCCAGTTGCTTGGTTCAGGTGCTCCTCACTATCCCACTTTCCTTTGGCTTTGTTTTTACCGCCTTTTGGACTCACATCCACCTGTAGGAGAAAGCCATGTTGCATATGACAATCAGATAGGCCTACGTGATCAAGTCACATTGTATCATTTATTATTTCCAACTAAATAAAACAATATTAAATATAAATGTATTACCTGCATCAGTCCAAAGGCATTACCGTTGTCCCCCCAGCCCTTGGTGTCTTTGATGGTGTTCCCGGCGCGGGACTCTCTGGAGATGATGCCGGCGATGAGAGCTGGGTCCACACCATGCCTCTGCCCCACTCGCTTAATCATGGACTTATAACCTTCCATTCTCCCAACATCGGTTTCAGCCATTGTTTCCGATGCCCTTACACCTTTGGGACAGACAATATGTTTTAGGCCTAAAGTAGGCAGGCTGTCTTGTCACTTTGCATGGGCTGTACAACGTTCAACGACATGTGTCTGACTTCAGTAAAATGAATGGCTACTTCCACAGCTGTAAGTCTAGATGTTGAACAGCAGCATCCTACCGTCGTATCGCAGTTTATCCTGATTCGCGGTTTGCTGCGACGCGCCTGATGTTTCTACCTTCGTGATGTCTCCTAGAAAGGTTCAGTTGATTCAATTATTACTGACTGATATCAACATCAATAGGCCCTATCTATCATTCGCTGAAATCAGGGTTACATAGTCGTCATGTATACTTGTGTAATGTCTAATTAAAAAATAAATCATCTTCCTGTAGTATTTCTGATAAGAGCATTTTATAATTCTTACCCATATTTGATTTGTATGTGAGTTCCTTGTTGCAGCAGAGGTTGAGACGTCTTGGGTGTCGCTGCTCGTCCTGCTTCCTACGGGAGGAAATGGTTTATATACACAGGACAGGACTAGTTTCACTTTCACTTTGAAACACAGCGAGCAGTCACGTGCAGGGGGGGGGGGGTCCAACTAACTGCCCCTCCCAACATGTTTAAAAGCATTAAATTAAATACAGAAATCTAAAACATGGAAATCCATTTCTATCCTGTTGTAATATTTCATCAAGGTGATGAACTTTACAGCCATAGCACGTGTGGGCTCTATCTGCACTTCCTATTATACACCAGTAAGATAGACCTTTCTCCCATTAAACACTTTTCTCATAAACATTACCATACATATAACTTATAGTGAAAAGCCAAGCCCCCCCCCCCCCCCCTTGCTAAAGGCTAGAACTCTGGTGCTAAAAGTGAAAGCAGTTTTCATTGTTGTCATATTTCTTCTTATGAAACAGGGTGTGGTTGGTAAGCCAGTGAGGAAGTGTGATAAGCCCCCCCCCCCCCCAGGAATGAACTGTCTGTATACTTAGCAATCACCACCATGTTTTTGGTGTAAACAACAAAAGCACATATGAAAAGTATTTTTTCCCTGAATATTTTATTTTAAACAATGGGAAAGACATGAATCAAAAGGATTACGTCATGTGCCTTTCAACACAAATGATGATATTAGTAGTAATAATAATAATAATAATAATAATAATAATATTGTTATTGAATACATACAGAACGTTTGGGCTGCTCAAGAGGGATTTCTCTAATATCCGTGTCGTTTGTACCACTGGGCTCTGGCAGTGACATCATTGGAGTAGTCTCTTCCTGTGGTGTGTTGGTCCACATTCTCATAGGAGTGGACATTACCGTCTCCCATGTTGTAGGCGGCAATCGCTCCTGCAAAGTCATCCAGAAGTGACACAGTGTTATAAAGCAGAAGGTAGATTAGAGGTGCTGTAGGTAAGATTTAAGAGCTATTATTTGAGTGTAATTTGTTTAAAATGGCACAGCCGTCCTTCAGCTATAAGTGAGTGAAATGCGCTGTGAAAATATCTGTTCTGGTTGACTGCTCCTGCCTCTGTATGAGACAATTGAGTTCGCCCTCATTTCTGACCAGTCAGTGTAAAATGCAATACTTCTCAGTGGTGGAGAAACATAAGGTGGGAGAGGGCGTTTTTTGGGTTGTTTAAAATATTTCCCTCTTCCACTTTTCTCTGCTCTGTCTCTTTACTGCTCTCCATTCTTACAGCAGCTTTAACCACACATTTCAAAAAGTAAAAGAGTGCAGGGTGTCAGAATGAGGACTTATAATAATACATAAATAATACAAACCCTTCAGCTTCTGTTCTGCTCCCCAGTTGGGGAACTTGTTCTGGATCCGTTTAATGAAATAAACCAAGATCCCAGTTGCTTGGTTCAGGTGCTCCTCACTATCCCACTTTCCTTCGGCTTTGTGATTACCGCCGTTTGGATTCACATCCACCTGTAGGAGAAAGCCATGTTGCATATGACAATCATAGATAGGCCTACATGATCAAGTCACATTGTATCATTTATTATTTCCAACTAAGTAAAACAATATTAAATATAAATGTATTACCTGCATCAGTCCAAAGCCATTACCGTTGTCCCCCCAGCCCTTGGTGTCTTTGATGGTGTTCCCGGCGCGGGACTCTCTGGAGATGATGCCAGCGATGACAGCTGGGTCCACACCATGCCTCTGCCCCACTCGCTTAATCATGGACTTATAATTTGCCATTCTCTCAGCATCGGTTTCAGCCATTGTATCCGATGCCCTTACACCTTTGGGACAGACAACAATATGTTTTAGGCCTACAGTAGGCAGGTTGTCTTGTCACTTTGCATGGGCTGTACAACGTTCAACGACATGTGTCTGACTTCAGTAAAATGAATGGCTACTTCCACAGCTGTAAGTGTAGATGTTGAACAGCAGCATCCTACCGTGGTATCCCAGTTTATCCTGATTCGCGGTTTGCTGCGACGCGCCTGATGTTTGTACCTTCATGATGTCTCCTAGAAAGGTTCAGTTGATTCAATTATTACTGACTGATATCAACATCAATAGGCCCTATCTATCATTCGCTGAAATCAGGGTTACATAGTCGTCATGTATACTTGTGTAATGTCTAATTTAAAAAATAAATCATCTCCCTGTAGTATTTCTGATAAGAGCATTTTATAATTCTTACCCATATTTGATTTGTATGTGAGTTCCTTGTTGCAGCAGAGGTTGAGACGTCTTGGGTGTCGCTGCTTGCCCTGTGTGGAGGGTGTATGTGGAGTGTGTGCTGTTGATGGCTGGTTTACAGCCTCACCTGGCCTGAGTCTGACTGATTGGACTCTGGCTGGGTGGGGCTGCACATCTGTGGTGCAGAGCAATCATGGCACCCAGGATAAACCAGCTATCACCACACACACTCGGGGAGGAGCCAGTCATGACAAGTTGTACCATCAGCTCGGCGAATACCACCAGCCTTATACTCCGAATAAACATCTTGCAATTAACATCTACCCGTGTCCTGTGTCTGAGGGCCCCAAAGGAAGCCACTTAGGTGGCGTGTGGTCGGACAAACCCTGCCACACCCTGCTTCCTACGAGAGGAAATGGTTTACATACACAGGACAGGACTAGTTTCACTTTCACTTTGAATCACAGCGAGCAGTCACGTGCAAGGGGGTCCAACTAACTGCCCCTCCCAACATGTTTAAAAGCAGGCAATATTATAATCTGTATGGGGACATTTATTTGGGTGCCCACAAAGTTTGGTCCTGATTGCTGTAGATGGTCTAAATGTTGGGCTACATTATGCATTATGTGGTTGTTCTGACAGAATAACAATGTTCTGGGGATTCATATATTTAATAGTGCTGCTCTTTCTTTTAGAGGATGTGGTGGGGGCTGGTCTAGTGTTAGAGGATGTGGTGGGGGCTGATCTAGTGTTAGAGGATGTGGTGGGGGCTGATCTAGTGTTAGACGCAGACGCAGGGGGTGTGGTCATTAGCAGGAGGGATCATCATAACGAAACCCAAACTGACTTCAGGCTCCGAAAACTATTCCTGA
>JAOPHQ010005416.1:102500-182500 GCA_030340625.1 Merluccius polli
TGTAAATCCTGCAGGAAAAGTTGTATATTAGCTAAAGTGAACCGAAACAAACATGCTAGGGTTTAGATTTAGCTCAGCGAGCAAGTAGGCCTATGGTCGACACACCAATGAAAGCCACCTGCATGCGCCCAGAATATTATAATCCTTTTAATATAATCACAATCTCTTATCTGGCATGGGGAATGGTGTTAGCCAGGCTAATTATTAATGCAATTACTATAATAACTGCAAGATAATGTTGACAAAGAGCATTTGACAGATATGTACCTCATCAACTTGGTCTTCGGAGGAGTGGTATTGGCCTAAGAACCACAGTTGATTGGGAGTGCGATTTCCCTCTGTTGACAGAGAGTGATTGTCCCAGCCATCCCTGAATTCATCCAGTCTGGCTTGCAAACGTGGAATGAAGACATAGTGACAGCAGAAGAGGTTGAGGTTGCTAGACAAATCCAGCAGGCCATCCTCCTCTGCCTGGTGCAGGGCAGTGTAGAAGAAACATGTCACTGCTGTGACAGAGCCTTTCAATTCTGTTTAAAGCAAATTAAGTCAAAGTCTGCTTAAGTGTATAATAACAGCATAATTTCCTATTATCACAGCATAGTGATAAAAGAGCAGTTGGTTTTAAGGTATCGACAAATCAGATTTTAAAATTAAATCTTACCACCCACATGGACATGAGATGCGCATGTACTGTACTGTGTGTGTACTTTTGCACATGAGCTGTCTCATTTACCGCTGATTGTGGACACTTTTCCCAGCAATAAAGCTGCCTCTTTCTGCTCCTCGTGCTTCAAACATCAGGCGGGCCACATCGATGTTCTCGACCCCTTGGTCTCCCCTCACCCTAGGGTAATGAATGGGACAGAGTAGTTAAAGATAAAGCCATTCATGCGATATAAATGAAGGAGGAGGATGTGAATATGTATCTACAAGGACAACTTACCTTTGAGGCAAACCAAATCTCTCCACCGCTTCGGAGAAGGACACAGGTTTGTTGCTGCCTTGTTATTGTTTGCTATTATTGTTGTACTGCTGTTAATAAACAGGTATAATCAAAAGTAAAATCAAATGATAATGACCTTCCTTGAGAATCCATCAACACCGCCAAAAATCACAATGTTGTACCTAAGTTGAGAGAGATAGAAAAGGGAGTAACCATCTTATTTCATAGATTGTGAATCACAACAACAAGGGCTGTATTTGAAAACACAACCAACCTGATTAGCTTGTGGTTGGTGTCTATATGCACCAGTGATCTGGGCCCTGGAACTGAGTATGTCCTGCGAACTACACAACCCAACTGTGATTCGCGAGACAATCCCTGCTGTGTCTACTCGATGCATCGATGCCCGTACACTTGCCCACTGAACTCTTTGTCCTCTTGCCGTTAACAAGCCCATCATTCTCCTGTACCCAGCATTTGCCTTTCTGGAAAGGATGTTGCGAACAAGATTGTGGAGGGTTTATGTGGAGTGTGTGTTGTTGATGGCTGGTTTACAGCCTCACCTGGCCTGAGTCGGACTAATTGGACTCTGGCTGGGTGGGGCTGCACACCTGTGGTGCATGAGCAATCATGGCACCCAGGATAAACCAGCCATCAACACACACACTCGAGGAGGAGCACTGTCATGACAAGAAGTACCATCAGCTCGGCGAATAACATCTTGCCTGTAAAACTCCAATAAACACCTTGAACTACATCTACCCGTGTCCTGTGTCGGAGGGCCCCAAAGGAAAGCCACTTCGGTGGCGTGTGGCCGGACTAACCCTGCCACACTGGCGCCCAATGTGGGGCTCCTCCGACCAGGACGGGACACGGAAGGGCTGTCCAAGCTGCACTGGAGCCACCAGCCGCGGCGAAGACAGCCACCCCAGCACCAGCTCCCCCTGAACGGCAGCGACGGCCAGCGGAGGAGCGGGGAGGCAGCGCAGCGACCGCCACCGGCAACCGTCTGCCGCTAGCCTCCCCCGGATCCAGCCTGGAGCAGCCCAGGCCAGCCGCCCCTCTGCCAGGGGACCAGGAGCCCAAGGCCCCATGTTCCAGGAGGAGATGGGAGGGATCGTGCCTCGTCGCCCTGGTGGAGGGGGGTGACTCAAAGACTGTTCCAGGCCCTCCGAGAAGCTACCTCCGCGGCCCAGCTGCCGGGCCTCCTCCAGAACCCATCCAGCCAGCCCCTGCAGCCAGCTACCCCCAGAGACACCTCCGCCAGCTGGAGCAGCAGCCCCAGGCCTCCGGTCTCCGGGACGGAGGGGGAGGGTGGGGTGGGCGTGTGACCCTGGGGAGGTGTGGAGGTAGTGGGGTTTGGGGGGTTGTGTTTATTTTTTGTTTAGGTATGGCAACCCTGAAAAGAGTCCAGGTTTTTTGTAGGTATGGTAACCCTGTTCAGAGTCCGGTATGTGTTTTTTTTTTTCTGTTTGCTTGGATGGGGGAGTAGGCGAGGCTGGGGATTCTCCCCGGCCTCAATCTGGTGTTGGGGATATGTGGAGGGTTTATGTGGAGTGTGTGTTGTTGATGGCTGGTTTACAGCCTCACCTGGCCTGAGTCGGACTAATTGGACTCTGGCTGGGTGGGGCTACACACCTGTGGTGCATGAGCAATCATGGCACCCAGGATAAACCAGCCATCAACACACACACTCGAGGAGGAGCACTGTCATGACAAGAAGTACCATCAGCTCGGCGAATAACATCTTGCCTGTAAAACTCCAATAAACACCTTGAACTACATCTACCCGTGTCCTGTGTCGGAGGGCCCCAAAGGAAAGCCACTTCGGTGGCGTGTGGCCGGACTAACCCTGCCACAAAGATCATCAAGCTCAGCATTGCTCATCTGACTGTACATCTCTCTCACAGAAAGATCCCAGTCAGCCATGCACCTTTGTATGGTCCACCTTGACACCCCAAACAGTCCCGCAATGCAGCTTACTGTCTGTCCCATCTCCAGAAGCTCGATCACATGGTCCCGGTCAATTATGAAACGGGGGCGGCCAGCATTTCCCATCTCCATGCGAATGATCCTCTGCGTGGGATTTTCGAAGGAGACTAGACAGTGCAGCTCAACAAGAACAGCAATCACTGCCTGAGGAACTGGAATCTGGTTTGACAGAGCTGAGATAATGACCATCTCCTGAGTACAGATGAATTGGAGATGATCTCTGTCAAGAGGGGCCCGATTTAAGCAATTTACAAGCTTATCTTCCAGTCTTCCCAACAAATGATCGACAACTGTGTCCTAGGGAGGAAACAAAAAAAGTTTTACAAAATGTCTAAGTTGTGTTGAGCAACAATGCAAATGGGATATGTACTATGGCAATGTTTCCTATACTGTATAAATTGGGATGACCAGGTTTGTCTGTTCACAGAACTGTGATATCAGGATAAAGAGGATAATACATATATTTTGACTTTTATAATGTTTTCTGTGAAGTAGTAAATTGCTTGTGTTTTTTTCTCCTTTTCTCGTATGCCAACCCAGCATTTACCCTATTATCCTCAAACTGACCACTTGTTATTGATTTCCCACTCGTGTGTTTTTCGTTTCCCTCCTCCAATATCGTTAGAAATACTAAACTTGTTACCACTGCCCATCCATACCATCCTTCCATATACTAACAAGATTGTATGTGAAAGCAGTCTTTAAAAAAAAATCACAATCTATGACTCATTATTATCTTCAATACTATCGTCATGCTTTTTTGGGGGAAATACATGGGATTACATGAACCACATGACCACCCTTCTACTCTTCTCTCTATATGGCTCTGGGCATATGCTCAATACAACACATTAAAGCATGCAGTGCCCTGTTGAGACATATGCTATTTCTATTAAGTCCTATTGCTTGCACAAGAAGTCAACCTTATTATATTATATTATGCATTACAAATAAGTACTTACACGAGAACCTCCTGATGCTTGATCCATTATCTATGTAAAGAAAGAGAGAAAATAACAATAAAATGTAGTAATTTGGTCAGCATATCTTCCGACTATTAGGGTGCCTTCTCAGATAAACTAGCGCTTGTCATGTCAAGGTGGATTGCTGCATGCCAACTGGCATAATATTTCAGACCAATTCAGGGCCGGACTGGGGGCCCTGAATTTTCTCCTGGACTGGCCCACCACTGGACCGACGACGACACGCGCGCGCCCGGGGGGGGGGGGGGCATGGGGCCGCGCTGGTCAAATAAATAACTTAACCATTTTGCCATTTAAAGGAAGCCGAGCTATCTGGTGATCGCGTACTAGCAAATTGTCATTTTACCGGCACAAACCAGCACTTAACACATCTTTTCGAATCATTTGGGCGATTCAAACAATTTTTCAAATAATTGGGGGGACGGGGGGGGGGGGACGGACGACGACAACTTCACACAGGCGGCGCAGCATCCAAGACATTTCTGAACTTATGTTATGGCGACCATTAAAATACATTGAAGGACATTTGCGGCATGTTAATGCAATACTTTGGGGGGAATTCACTTGAACTAAGTTAATTCATTGAACATTATGTAGGATACCCACCTCCGTCCAGTTGGATGCCCTCTTCACTTCTCCAGAAAGTATACCGCGCAAAGAGTATGCTGCGATCTTTATCCATTTGAAAAATGCACCCCCTGCCGGCGACTTTCATTGGATTATGAAATTATGGGCGGAACTATTTGGTCCCGCCCACGGACGCTCTGCTGCGGATTAGTGGTGGATTTCATGATTCGTTTGCGCGAATCAGTTCGTGTCGTTCAGTTCGCCACAAAGAGTCGTTCGTTCGTTCGTTCAGTCGTGTTTCCGGTAGCGGTGAATCATTCACTCGTTCAGTCGTTCAGACTCAGCTCCTCCCTCCGTCCCTCGTTCTCATTCGCGAATCGCGAACGACTCGGCTGTCGTTCGCGAACGGCGAATGACAGCCAAGTCGGTCAGACTCGGCTCCTCCCTCGTTCTCATTTACTAACTAATCACGAAATCACGATTGACAATCGTGCAATGGTGCAAATGGTTATCAATCAACACAACATTAACTAAGTTCCTTTCAGCTGAGGAGCGCTTCGTGTTCGGAATCGGGATATTGTTGCCCGGGCGCCGCACGTCAGCTCGAGCTCACTTTATCCTGAAAGGTGGGGGAGGGGGGTTGATGGTGTTAATAAATGTGTGAATAATAGCAAATACAACATTGTGTCTGTCTGGTTGAATATGTTAACATATGTATATAATTTGAGTTCAACAGATTTATTTAATGTATGCATAATGACATGTCAGGATCAGGCACGTGCAGAGGGGGGGGCTATGGGTGCCCGAGCCCCTGCCCTTTTCCCTTTGAAGGACCAAAGTGCCCTTTGAGCGGACCAAAGTGCCCTTTTGACCCCCCCCCCCCCGCTCAACAATCGCGCAACAGAAGTCCTCCGGTAGCACCCCCCCCCCCCCCCCCCCCCCCCGCTCAACAATCGTGCAACAGAAATCCTCCGGTAGCACCCCCCCCCCCCCCCCCCCCCCGCTCAACAATCGCGCAATAGAAATCCTCCCATTTTTGATTTTGAGCACCTGCCCCTCAAAGGGTCTCTGCACGGCCCTGGTCAGGATCAAAATGCCCCATTCCCCCAATTCAAGGTAAAGTTAGACAAACCAAACGCAGCGGGATGCGGGGGGGGGCGTAGTAGATTATTGGATGTTTAATATATCAGCAAGATAATAGACTTGATTTAGCAATGATGAGTTTAAAAGTTAATGATGTACAGTTGTGTTTATTCTGGGCATATTTTAGTTGCGTGCGCACTTAAACTGTCAGGCCTGGACTAAAAGGAGGACTCAGAAGCAGAGGTTCAATAGAACAAACAAGCATTTTATTTTCAAAAGGTCTTCTTTGCTCTTTAGTAAGGGTGATAAACAAATAGGCTATGAAACCTTTAATGACTGAACTAGTGGAAGAGACAGACAAAACACAAAACACGAAACAAACCAAGACGGAACAAAAATTCACTCCACAAGGGAGGTAAAATTAAAAGGCTGATCTTCTCTAATCTACAGAGGAATTACTACGAAAGGTATGAACATAAATCGCTCCAAGGAGGGAAACAAAAGGAGACTTCAAAACTAAACTACACTGCACACCTAGGCTAGAAAAACTGTACAAAATAAAACCCAACAGGGCTATGAGACAAAACTAGAGCTAAAAAATAAACAAGAAAGAACACTACAACAGAAAATCACTCTTCTAAAGAGGAAACAAGAGAGTTCAAAAATACCAACGCGGTCTGTGGAGCAGGACAAGGCTGTGGGCATGAGGGCTTGAGGTACACGAACAGACGAGACACTCTGGCACAGAACAAAGGAAGACGCAGACTATAAGACACATCAGGTGAGGGAACACAGGTGGAAACAATCAAGGATTAGGGGAGACAACAGACTGGAGGCACATGAGGAAGGGGAAGTGACCTGAAACGAGAGGAGAGTTACTTTTCAAAATAAAACAGGAAGTTCACGAGACAAAAACACCCATGACAAGACACCCCTCACTGCGGTGTGACATAAACCTGGGCTCCTCTCACTCCTTCCTTGCCGTCGCCACAATATTCTTTTAGATGCCACGTGGCAAATCTTAAGTTGTTCTCAGGTCGCTAGGAGGAGAGAGCAGGGTTGGACAATCTGTACTGTGCGCCGTTGCGCATGTGGGCCAGTGTATAACGATTGCGGCGGCGGGGGGTGGTCGTCAACATCTAATAATGTTGGTTTAGAGGGTGTTTGTGTGTAATTTGGTGTTTTAATGGAGTATTCACAGGGATCCGCGGGTTTCCTCTGGAAAACAGCTGATTACGCTAACGTTGTAGCGGACATGACAGCTGATTTACCAGCTGAGCTGTGGGGAAAACATATCGGAGATGTTAGAAGATGTTGTTGTTTTTGTAAGGTGAAAAGTGTAAGTGATTTATTTGACCAGTGCGGCCCATGTTGCGGTACGTCATGTGTAACGTTTGCTGGGGGGGGTCGTTGGTTCAGTCGTGTGCCGGTAAGTGTGTTACGATCGCGGGGGGGGGGGGTCCAGGACAAAATTGCGAGGGTCGAATGTTGTTCTCAGGCTGACCGTGGGAGAGAGGCAGGAACAGCGGTTGTGGAGCTTATGCATTAGGAGTGTATGTTATTATATGTGTGGCCGTGTGGCCAAAGGCAAGCAACAACTCCCAACTGACCTGCCCCTCCTGAGCTGCGTGGCATTCCTCACTACATCTCCCAGCACACCTTCCTCGGAACCACCCCTCTCGGTAGTGGGCGTGACTGATCCTTTTAATATGGCACCCGGGAAAGGCAATGGAGGAACTCGCTGGAAGAATTGTTTGGTGTCCACATTACTCGCTGTCCTCAGGTGATTTATTAGCTCCGTTAGGATTGTTATCCTCCCAAAGCGGCTACGTCCAGAGATCGTTGTAGTCCCGTCTAACTGGTAGGTGTTCGTATATCTATAATCAAGCAGTATACTTACATTGTGAAGTGGTTGTTAGATTGTCAGCAGTCATTTACAATTAAACTATGTACTCGCGTTGGGAAAGTGTTTGTTAGACCTACTAGCTTGTAGTACGGGGATAGAAATGTAGCCGGGTTGGGAGATGACAATGATTTGTTTGTTTGCATTGTGGATCACAGCGCAACTGCAACGGGGTGGCCTCCTAAGCCGGTGGTACTCAACGTTCCGACTCATTACCCTCCCAGTATCATACGAGATCGGTATGAACCTTTTACATTTTCATGTGGGTATTATATTGCTGTTAATTGTAATTTGGTGCTACTGTGTAAATAATCATGTATCGCTATTTACTATTTATGACTGTCTATCTCCGGAGACTAGTGGTATTTCAAGAAAAAGTCCTTGTATATGGCTCTAGAGGCATTTCTTAGTAAAAGTTGGGAACATAACTTTTTTTCATAATTAAGGTGTGCTGAATTCAACCAGCCCTGTTCCCAAGCTGAATTTTGAGTTTTAGACCATCTAATTAGCATAAACAAAATGGCTGCTAAAATGGCGATTTTTGGCACTTTCTTCAGACGGTGATCATGATACCATGTAGATAAAGTTATATTGTTCACATGTATACTGCTAAGAAAACTCCCATGGGCAATAGATCACAGGTACAGGCTGGGGAAATAAGAAAAATGCCAAAAACAATGTTATTATGCTAAATAGCTGTAATATTATAAAAAATTAAAAAAACGATTTCTCCCATAAATGTATTAGCAGGCAGGTTGATAGTGGATAAGAAAAGTAATAAGACACATGTTTCATTCCATGAGCCCATGCGCAGGAATAATCCCCCAACATTTGCCACCTTATATGAAGTAGTTAAACACTCAAAGGACAATGACAAGAAAAGGGTTCTGAAGGCGGACAGAAATGTCCTCCGACGTCTAATTACTTCTTATGAGGCAGGGCGGACAGTTGATTTGCAATCTGTACTCAAGCATGAGCTTCTTCCAGTCCCTGTATCCCTTGCTGAAATGAATGGCACACTTCGCACAGGAAACAAGTCCATGCTTGCTGATGTCCTAACAGAAGACATAGACTGTCCAGAGACCATTCAGCTTAATGACACTTCATCTTGCCTCATCATTGATGGGCAAGCATTGGTTGTAGCTCTTGGAAAGCCTGATGATGCTGTGACCTTTGGAGATCTAGCCAACATATTTGTGAAAACAGTTTTGAAACTGGGTTCCAAATATCAAAGAATTGATATTGTGTTTGACAGGTACAGGATAGAGACAATCAAGGGTACAACCAGAACTCGGCGCAGTAAAGCAGCACGGCCTGTCAGACGGGTTGTGGAAGGCCGTGATGTACCTCTTCCAAAGATCTGGTCGAATTTTCTGTCACTAGCAGAAAATAAGGCAGATCTGGCACATTTCTTATCAGAGGAACTGTGTTTGCAGGCGCCTAAGAATAAAGAAATTGTAGTTGCAGGGGGATTTAAAGTGGAACTTGAGGTCAAGTCATCAAAAAGTACAACTGATTTGTCACCCCTGAAATCTACACATGAGGAAGCTGACACACGATTGGTTCTACATGCCATTCACAGTGAGTTTGATACGGTTGTTGTGTCATCTAGGGATACTGATGTTCTCTTAATATTGGTATCCCACTTTCAAAGTATGCAATGTAAGCACCTCTGGATGATGTCAGGTACATCTAAGAAACGGCGGTATATACCCATTGATGCAGTTTTCAACAAACTACCAAGAGGCTCAGCAGCATCCTTGCTAGCTTTTCATGCATTGACTGGGTGTGACACCACCTCTTACATTGCAAATCACACCAAACGATCATCATGGAAGGTCTTTGTAAAGCACCATGACTTGCTGAAGAATTTGGGCATTGGTGAACTCACAGACGAAACAATCAAATCTTCGGAAACATTTGTCTGCAGAATCTACAATGTGCACAGAACAGACTCTGTTGATGCAGCACGGCATGTATTGTTCTCCAAGATGGGGAACCCAGAGGCTATGGCTCCAACAAGTGATGCACTGCGTTTCCATTTGATGAGGGTACACTATCAAACAATGGTATGGAGAAATGCCAATTGCCCCACACCAGATCTCCCTGAACCCTCTCAGATGGGATGGAGACTCCTGGAATCAGGACTGCAACCTATATTGATGGCACTGAGTCCAATTCCAGATAGTTGCCTAGAGATGGTAGCCTGTGCATGCAAAAAACAATGCATGACTCAACGCTGCAAGTGCAGGAAATCAGGAATGCAGTGCACCTCAATGTGTTTATGCCAGCATCATATTGATGAGGAGGCTTGTTGCATGAATGCAGTGACATTTTCATGAAAGTTTTTTGTCTTTCAAAACATTTTATTGACACCCCCCCCCCCTCGCCATTGGAAATTAGTTTATAGGCATAATAATGGATTTTAATTTTTTATATTTTGCACACATGTGAACTATATGAATTCATGTCCATGTTATAATGATGCCCACCCTTAGAAAGAGCCCAAAATTGCCATTTCGGCAGCCATTTTGTTTATGCTAATTAGATGGTCTTAAACTCAAAATTTAGCTTGGGAACAGGGCTAGTTGAATTCAGCACATCTTAATTGTGAAAAAAAGTCCTGTTCCCAACTTTTACTAAAAAATGCCTCTAGGATGCATATATCTCAAAAATATCACTAGACTATAATTGATATTGTTGCTTATGTGTGCAATTGGTTGGACGGCAGGAGAACTGTTTTTAAATTAAGTATTGTGTTGGTTTCTTTTTAGGCCGTGCCTCAGCTCTTTTGGTGGCTGGTTCAATCACTGTTTTCCCCTACCCTGGTAAAAGACTGACTGTTAGACAGCATACCCCAAGTTATTTTATATTTTGGTTTAATTTGCAGACTGTGTGTATTGTTCGCTAGTCTACAGGTTCCATTCCATGCCCTTTGTGTCAAACCTCTGTCATTACAGTACCTGGGCCTGGTCCTTCTTGAACCCCCCCCCCCCCCCCCCCCCCCCAAAGCATTAAGGCTTCGAGTGTCAGATTGCCCATATTGGGGTGTAGCACCATTTTGTATTAAGACAGCTCACGTGTTCTACCAGTGTGCCCATGTTGGGGTGTAGCACCATTGTGTATTAAGACAGCTCACGTGTTCTATTAGTGTGCCCTCGTGGGGTGTATCACCATTTTGTATTAAGACATCTCACCATAGCCGACGCTGAGCCTTCTTGCCAAATACACACACACCCACTCCTTGTCCCGTTGGTCAGTCCCGGTACTGCATCTCCAGCCCCCTGTTCATTGTGCTTGGCCCTATACCTTTGACACAGTCCGTCTCCGTTTGTTTGATTTACTTATCTTTTGGTTTTGTCTCTGTATGGGGTACCTGTGCATGACTTATAGTGTGATCTGCTGCCTGGAGCCTAACAATAATTTATAAATAAACTATTTAATATTTTGATACATCAGCCTCTGTCCAGTCTTTCAATTGACTAGATTGAGAAACCTTGCATTTGTTACATTTGGCGTTGACGGCAGGATCTGACAGAGGCTGAATAGTTAATAGTAAACAAAAGGCTTCTCAAGTAGGTTCTTAGCAATACTGGGGGAAAACAGTGGTTGAACCGAAGGGGGGAACGCGCACACCTAGGTTCCACCCAGAAGACGGCTGAAACTCCAGCACCTGCTGCATCTGCCTTGGCTGGCAATAACTGTGTAGTCTGGACCATTGGTGTTTTGAATTGTCATTGCTGTTTTTGTTTTATTTTGTGTTTTTTTTTTTTTTTGTTCTCTGCTGATGCTACATAATCATGGCGGGTGAGGAGTTAGCAGCACAAGTGAGAGCCCTGACTGAGCTGGTTCAAAAACTGCAATCAGATAATGAAAAGCTTAGAGAGGAAGTGAATACGAGACCAGGCCCTAGTAATCCTGATGATGTTGTGGGGGAGCCTGCTGCTTCAGTAGATCCAGCCGCTGTTCCAGCTCCCACCTCCCCCTTAGTAACCGGGCGCTATGTGTTGGTGCCTCGGGAGCGAAAATGCCCAAAGTTTTCAGGTAAAACAGCTCAGGACCCCATTACGGTAGAGGAGTGGGTAGAGGAGGCTCGACGTTCATTAGGAGTACGGCCTATGTCTCAAACAGAGAAAACCTTGTTTGTGTTTGATTTATTAGATGGGGAAGCAAAGGCAGAAGTCAAACTGCGGCCAAGTGGCGAGCGAGATAACCCAGAAAAAATCTTTGCAATACTGCTTGAGGCTTATGGTTGCTCTCAGACCTACATCACGTTACAACAACAATTCTTCCAGCGAGGGCAATTAGAGGGTGAGTCTTTGCGCGAGTACTCCCATGAGATAATGTCGTTAATGGAGATGGTGAAAAGAAAAGCCCCTCTATGTTTCCCAAACCCTGATAACGTGCTAAGAGATCAGTTCATAGAGCATGTAAAAGATATCATGTTAAAGAGAGAGCTGCGGCGCCACATGCGCCTTCACCCTAACTCTTCTTTTCTTGACATACGAAGAGAAGCCTTGCGTTGGGTAGAGGAGGGAGAACATATCCCCAAGCTGAGGTCACGAGCCTATTCATGCAACGCCCAGCGAACCACAGAGTGCGAAGCAGATCTCAATGTAATTTCGGCCAAGCCCACCACGGAGATCAGTGAACTGAAGGAGTGCCTAGTTCGCCAACAGGCGCAGTTAGATGCTATTATGCACCGCTTGTATTCCTCTTCACTCAGGACTCATTCAGGGAGTACTACTCATGCACAGCCATCCCAGCATCAACGTGCAGAGCCCTCCTTTAGACGTTGGAGTGGCAGTGCCCGGGGCGGCCCTTTCCAGCCCCGTTTCCAACAGGATGGTACCCCTATCTGCTTGCGCTGCAACCAGCCAGGACACATGGTCAGGGCTTGCCTGACCACACTACCCTTGTCATCACGAGCCCTGCCTCCAGCAGGGGGTACAACGGTTACTACAGCACATTCGGAAAACTAACACCCTCTGATGCTGCAGCCCACGCATCAGAAGGGGTCTTGTTGGGCCTACCACCACAAAGAGCACAGACGCTTCTGGGTAACTGCCCAGTGGTGGAAATCCTTGTTGAGGGAATTGCCGTACCTTGCCTTTTGGATACTGGGTCTATGGTTACCACCATTACAGAAGAATTCTTTGAAAAGCACTTACAGCCACGCCTTAAGACACCCTTGAATCCATGCAGTTGGCTGACACTTAAGGGGGCCAATGGTTTGGAAATACCTTACCGCAGCTATGCTGAATTAGAAATCCAGATCTTGGGTAGGGTCCTTCCAAAGATGGGCATCTTAGTAGTAACCCCTACTTCCGACCCCTCCACCCAATCCCGCAAAAGTCAAGTCCCAGGCTTGCTTGGAATGAATGTAATCAGTAGCTGTTACAGAGAGTTGTTTTTTCAACATGGCGAGGCCCTATTTCAATCGGCTAATGTTCGACAGGCAGGCAAGGGCTTGGTTAGAGCTCTATCCGAATGTCAACAGTTCGACCGCATGTCTGATTCAGGGAGGGTCGGACCTGTTAGGGTGCGACCTGGCCCTGCAGTCTTGATCCCAGCTGGGTCCTTGAGGTTTGTCCCAGCATTTTGCCATCAAGGTTTAGGGAAGACCCTTTCCTCTGCTCTGCTTGAGCCAGGGTTCCCGGGGAGCAGCCATCTACCAGCAGACTTGCTTGTCTCCACTGCTTTCCTCTCAGTAGTCCATGGGGCTGTCAGTGTGCCGGTAGTCAACGTTAGCACACAAGACAAGTGGCTATGGCCAAAGACCCTCCTCGGGGAACTTCATATGGCCTACACCCAGCCCACAGATTGCCCAGTGCAGTTTAATCTCCAAAGCCAAGACAATGAACAAGTTGCCTTGATCCAGTCTGTAGGGGCAGAACATAGACGTGTGCAGGACTTCTCAACACTGTCATGGCCGGCACTGTCCTCTGCAGAACAAATGGAAGCTCGGGGCATGTTAGAAAAATATCAAGACTCATTCAGCCAGGGTGAAGCAGACTTTGGTTGCACCCCTTTAGTGCACTACACCATCCCCTTACTAGATAATGCCCCAACCCGCCAACGTTACCGCAGGCTACCCCCCTCACAGTATGAGCTTGTGAAGGCTCACATTCAGGGGCTTTTGGAACAAAAGGTCATCAGACCTAGCTGCAGCCCTTATTCTGCTCCAATAGTTGTAGTGCAAAAGAAAGACGGAGGTATACGCATGTGCGTTGATTACCGTCAGCTCAATGCGAAAACCCGCAAAGACGCCTATCCACTACCACGAATTGAAGAATCCCTTGATGCCTTGGCTGGGGCGAAGTGGTTCAGCACCCTAGACCTTGCAAGTGGATATACTCAGGTTCCCATGGCTGAAAAAGACAAGGACAACACTGCCTTTTGCACACCCTTTGGGTTATTTGAATTTAATCGGATGCCGTTTGGCTTGTGCAATGCACCCGGGACCTTTCAACGGCTGATGGAGAGAATTTTTGGAGACAAAAGCTTCCATTCTCTACTTCTGTATTTGGACGATATAGTTGTATTCTCCACCTCGTTCCATCAACATTTGGAACGCCTTGAAATGGTGCTCAGTAGGCTGCAACAACATCGCCTCAAACTGAAGCTATCAAAGTGCCACTTCTTCCAATCAGAGGTCAAGTATCTTGGCCATGTTATTTCAGCTCAGGGTGTTGCCACCGACCCCGAGAAGATCTCAGCCGTGTCAGAGTGGAAGAGGCCTACTGGAGTCACGCAACTACGCTCCTTCTTGGGCTTTGCCTCCTATTATCGACGATTTGTGGAGGGGTTTGCTGGGCTGGCCGCACCCTTACACAGCTTAGTGGGGAAGTTGCAAGGTAGTCGGAAGAAACCTGGTCCAAGAGTCCCAGGTTCATTTCAACAACATTGGGATGAGTCATGTGAGCAGGCATTCCAAGAACTGAAAAGAAGGTTGGTGAGTACCCCAGTGTTGGGGTTTGCCAATTTTACCCAGCCATTCAGGCTAGAGATTGATGCGAGCCACAAAGGGTTGGGAGCAGTCCTTTCTCAAGAGGTGGATGACCAGTGTCGCCCTATAGCTTTTGCCAGTAGGGGTTTGAGGCCAGCGGAAAGGAACATGTCCAACTACAGCAGCATGAAGCTGGAATTTTTTGCCTTGAAATGGGCAGTAACAGAAAAGTTCCGAGACTATCTGATTGGATCAAAATTTACTGTTTATACAGACAATAACCCACTCAGTTACCCTCAAACCGCAAAGCTAGGGGCAGTGGAGCAAAGGTGGGCATCTCAGCTTGCATTGTTTAATTATGAAATCCAGTACCGACCAGGCACTGCAAATCGGAATGCGGACGCTCTATCTCGCCTGCCCTCATCTCCCCCCCAGTCTCAAACACTGATTACAGCAGGCATTACTATTCCATCTGCCGCTCATCCCATCATGGCAAACACTGACAATGTCTCAGCTTTTTCTGTAGATGCTGCTCCAAGCCGTAGCCGTACGGACCTACTGCCTCTACAAGCTGCCGACCCCATGCTTCATGCCCTGAATCGCTACTGGATCCGAGGAACTCCCCCGACAGGAAGAGAACTAGCTCATGAGCCGGAGGAAGTTCGGGGCCCATTGAAAAAGATGGCCCAGCAATGGCCTCGACTTCATGCTGTCCAGGGGGTCCTGTACAGAAAGGTCCACTTACCACCACAGGGTGAGTTGGTATCTCAACTGTTGTTACCCAAAGCCCTACAGGCAGAGGTCCTCACAAACCTCCATGACAAGCATGGCCATCAAGGAGTAGAACGGACCACTGACTTGGTCCGGCAGAGATGCTACTGGCCAAACATGAGACTGGATATCAAGAAGTGGTGTTTAGATTGTGACCGCTGTGCATTGGCCAAGGCTGCCCAGCCTAAGATTCGAACGTTCACAGGCAGTCTGATGGCAAGTAAACCCTTCGAAATATTGGCCATTGATTTCACACAGCTCGAGAGGGCCAGCAATGGTCAGGAAAACCTGCTTATTGTCACTGACGTCTTTTCAAAGTTTGCCCAAGCATATCCTACACCTGACCAAACGGCCAATACCGTAGTTCGGACCCTCACAGAGAAATGGTTCTACAGATATGGGGTACCCCAGCGAATACACTCTGATCAAGGCCGCAACTTTGAAAGTGAGTTGCTTAGACGGCTATGCCAACTCTATGACATTAAAAAAAGCCGAACCACTCCATATCACCCTGCTGGCAATGGACAATGCGAACGATTCAATCGAACCCTCCATGACCTGTTGAGGACTCTGCCGCCAGAGAAAAAGAAGAAATGGCCCACCATGCTCCCAGAACTGCTGTTTGCCTACAACACCACGGTGCATCAGTCTACTCAGCATTCCCCGCATGAACTTATGTTTGGGCAGAAACCACGGTTGCCTGTGGACTTCCTATTGGGGAGGATAGAGGAGGAACCAATTCTGGGGAATGTAGAAGACTGGGTTACCAGACACCAACAACACCTGAAGGAGATCTATCTCAGTGCCAAGAACAGGCTGGGAGCAGCAGCTGCCTACCGTGCACGGAATGATCCCGACGCCATTGATGTACTAACACCTGGGACGCTGGTTTATCGAAGAAACCACCCCAGCGGCAGGTGTAAGATCCAGGATTGCTGGAACCCAAAGGTCTTCGAAGTGGTTGAATGTTTGGACACTGGAGGCAGAGTCTACAGGATCAGGCCCCAACAAGACGAAGGACCATCTCAGAATATCCACCGCTCGGAACTTAAGCCCCTCCAACGGGTTCCAACCATTTCAGCACTCCCAGAAGTTGAAGCCCCTCAACCCTTGGCCAGTCAACAAGAGGAGGATGACACTAGTGAGGGCGAAAGCAGCATAATTGCAGATTGGGTCCCAATACCCTCAGGTGCCGATCCTCAAAACAACTTTGGATCTCTGGAAGTGAGAAGAGATACGGGCCCAGAGCTCTTGCCAGACCCAGAGCAGCAATTGCCCCTTGAACCAACATTGAGTGAGAGTACACCCTCACCAGCAGAGTTGTCTCCTGCCACAAGCCCACCTACGGCCCCAAGCCCGGAATTACAACTGAGACGATCCACCAGACCCACTGCGGGCCACCACCCCAACCCGTTTAACCTACCACAACCAGCCATCAGTCATGCTGGCGGACACAACATACTGGCTAGCCCCAGACCACACACAGAACTTTAACTTAAAGGGCAGCCCTGTCACCGGGACGGTGACATTTAAAAGTGGGGGTGTATGTGGCCGTGTGGCCAAAGGCAAGCAACAACTCCCAACTGACCTGCCCCTCCTGAGCTGCGTGGCATTCCTCACTACATCTCCCAGCACACCTTCCTCGGAACCACCCCTCTCGGTAGTGGGCGTGACTGATTCTTTTAATATGGCACCCGGGAAAGGCAATGGAGGAACTCGCTGGAAGAATTGTTTGGTGTCCACATTACTCGCTGTCCTCAGGTGATTTATTAGCTCCGTTAGGATTGTTATCCTCCCAAAGCGGCTACGTCCAGAGATCGTTGTAGTCCCGTCTAACTGGTAGGTGTTCGTATATCTATAATCAAGCAGTATACTTACATTGTGAAGTGGTTGTTAGATTATCAGCAGTCATTTACAATTAAACTATGTACTCGCGTTGGGAAAGTGTTTGTTAGACCTACTAGCTTGTAGTACGGGGATAGAAATGTAGCCGGGTTGGGAGATGACAATGATTTGTTTGTTTGCATTGTGGATCACAGCGCAACTGCAACGGGGTGGCCTCCTAAGCCGGTGGTACTCAATGTTCCGACTCATTACCCTCCCAGTATCATACGAGATCGGTATGAACCTTTTACATTTTCATGTGGGTATTATATTGCTGTTAATTGTAATTTGGTGCTACTGTGTAAATAATCATGTATCGCTATTTACTATTTATGACTGTCTATCTCCGGTAATTGATATTGTTGCTTATGTGTGCAATTGGTTGGACGGCAGGAGAACTGTTTTTAAATTAAGTATTGTGTTGGTTTCTTTTTAGGCCGTGCCTCAGCTCTTTTGGTGGCTGGTTCAATCACTGTTTTCCCCTACCCTGGTAAAAGACTGACTGTTAGACAGCGTACCCCAAGTTATTTTATATTTTGGTTTAATTTGCAGACTGTGTGTATTGTTCGCTAGTCTACAGGTTCCATTCCATGCCCTTTGTGTCAAACCTCTGTCATTACAGTACCTGGGCCTGGTCCTTCTTGAACCCCCCCCCCCCAAAGCATTAAGGCTTCGAGTGTCAGATTGCCCATATTGGGGTGTAGCACCATTTTGTATTAAGACAGCTCACGTGTTCTACCAGTGTGCCCATGTTGGGGTGTAGCACCATTGTGTATTAAGACAGCTCACGTGTTCTATTAGTGTGCCCTCGTGGGGTGTATCACCATTTTGTATTAAGACATCTCACCATAGCCGACGCTGAGCCTTCTTGCCAAATACACACACACCCACTCCTTGTCCCGTTGGTCAGTCCCGGTACTGCATCTCCAGCCCCCTGTTCATTGTGCTTGGCCCTATACCTTTGACACAGTCCGTCTCCGTTTGTTTGATTTACTTATCTTTTGGTTTTGTCTCTGTATGGGGTACCTGCATAGGCGTCGATTACGGTGGGGACGGGGGGGACATGTCCCCACCACTATTTATAATTTGAATGTTGTCCCCACCACTTTTAAAAATGTGCAACCCAATTGCGACCGAAAAAATCCCCACATACTCAACCGCAGCCCGTTCTCATCCCAACTACAGCGTCCGCTCGCAGAGCAGAGTCTACAGCGTCCATTCACTCCAATAATAACCCAGTCACGGTGATAGATTACGCTAACCATAACCCTAACCCTAACCATAACCATAACCCTAGCCCTTTTTGGAGTGAATTGTTTCACAGTCGACTGCGGACGCTGTAGACTCTGCTCTGCGAGCGGACGCTGTAGACTCTGCTCATCTCTTACCACCGCGAACGGGTTTATGAAAACCCACAGATCGTTTCACACAGACGTGGGAGGGTACCTTGGCATCTATCAGACGTCTAGGGGCGTGACAAATCGTTGGTATATTACGAGTTGGGATGAGAACGGGTTGTCTGCCGAAACCGTCAAGTCTAAATCATGCGATAGGCGCGCACGATGACATCCTCACAGCATGCACACGGGCTGTGTGTGGACTCGGGTCTGCGGCTGAGTCCGCGGCCGGGTCCGCGGGTCCGGTGCTGGGTCCGCGGCTGGCGGGTCCGGTGCTCCCGTTGACAATCGCGCACCCCTCCCCTTGACAATCGCGCCGAATGTAGAGCATATTGTAATACAGCGTTGAATGGATGAATAGCTTACATAAGGGTCCCCAGCACTTTTCAAACCACACTCAAGCTTATGGTTATTGTCCCCACCACTTCTAAAACCAAACTGACGCCACTGGGTACCTGTGCATGACTTATAGTGTGATCTGCTGCCTGGAGCCTAACAATAATTTATAAATAAACTATTTAATATTTTGATACATCAGCCTCTGTCCAGTCTTTCAATTGACTAGATTGAGAAACCTTGCATTTGTTACATATGTAGTACATTGTAGTGTGTAGGTGATGTTGACCATTATGTGTTTGTGTTATATGTGTATTATGCTTCAGTGTGAGCTTTGTGTTGCGAAAGTGGCATAGATGTGATGAATAAAAAACCTATTTCAGTGTTTGGTGTTTTTATTGTAATTAGATTATTTGCTGTTAATTTGGTCATGTTAAAGTGTATGTAATGTAATATGTATTGAAGAGATGAAACAATAATTTGTTATTATATCAGTAGTAAAGTACAAATGGGTATTGTTTGGAAATTAATGTTTAATAGTTATAGATATTAGTGTGGTAGGTTTTTTGTTATTATATCAGTAGTAAAGTACAAATGGGTATTGTTTGGAAATGAATGTTTAATAGTTATAGATATTAGTGTGGTAGGTTTTGTTGTAAGATTGAGGTTGATCCATAAAAAGTAGTAGTGTATCTGTTATTGGAGCTTACTTAGATGAGTGTATAATATGTGGAGTGTGTAGGAGGAAATACATGAAAGAGTATGACATGAGTTTATGCTGTACAGTTAAACTTGCAATCATTGTTACGACATTATTTTATGATGAGGTTTTCCAGGCCTTTGTGTGGATGGGCCGCCCCTTTTCTGTCCTGCGTTGTGATTGGCTGACATGAATCTGTTGAGCGGTAAAGTATAAAAGACTCGTTCGAAGTTCAGAATTGGTCTTGCTTTTGCCACAGCAGCTGTGTGTAGTTCGTTATTTTTTTTGTGTTGTTACGGTAAGGTTATTTATTATTCATGTGGTTTTCGTGAATTGTATTGAATGTTCGTGTGAGATGGTGTTTAGGTTGTTAATAGTATACATTAAGTTGACATGTTTATGGTGTAGTACTTTCAGAAATGGCTTATTCATCGCCTACTAAATTTCCGACTTTGGACGCAGTGGAGGGCGTTCGGCGGAGATTGCAGCTTGCCCGCGTAAGTATTACATTTATGTTTTATCAGGGCACTGTTTAAACAATTATATTGAGAATGTGCATTTGTTGTTTCTGTGTGTTGTAATGTGTGTAATGATGTAGTTATATTGTGCCGTCGTTAGTGTTGTAATGTACAAATACTTCGTTACTGTACGTACTTTACTTCGTTATTTATATTTCTGACAACTTTTACTTTTACTCCACTACATTTCCTCACTAAAATGTGTACTTTTACTCCGATACATTTCCCATAACCATCTTCGTTACTCGTTACTACAAAATAAAAATCGAGTAGGTGCCCTACTTCCTGTTTATCAACCTCCAAGCGCGAAGAAAAAAAAAACACCGCGCGCGACGAAGAAGAAGATCTGCTTTGGGCAATCACGGAAGCACCTGCAGCTGCGGCAGGTTCTGCTAATTCTCCGGACACAAATGACGAGATCAACAGTGGCGACATCAACCGGTATTTTAACCCAAACTGAAAGTGGCTGTTTACTGTTGCCATGGCGACATGTCTTTTCCCAGACGAAGTGGTTTTTGTGCGTGTGTGTGTCTAAACGCCACGGCTACACCGGCATGCTGCCAATACTCTAGGGTGGCCATTCGTCCGGCTTTAGGTCGGACTGTCCGGTTTTTCAAAGCCCTGTCCGGCGCAGCATCAAGCCGGACGCATATTTGTCCTCCTTTTTGAGACAACCCCGCCGGTCATAGGTCCGCCCGCCGGTCATAGGTCCGTGGTGTGTTACTATTGCGCGCCCCCCCCCCCCCCCCCCCCCCGTCACCCCCCCCGGGCTGAGGTGTCCTCCTTTTCAACAACTCATAAATGGTCACCCTACAATACTCTGATAGGACGTCACAGTGTGATTAAGGTGTTTACATGTCTACAGTAATGCCAATAAGACTGGAATACTCCACATGTCTTCATTCAGTATTGATTACTCCCACTATGGGAATGCTGTTTGCATGGCAGTGTGTTAATCTGAGTATTGTCTTCATCAGGTTAACATCAGTCCAGTGTTGTCTTATGTGTACGACTTATATTTATTGATATTTATTTAATTTTAATGTTGAACAAGTTGAAGCCTCTCCCCTGTACTGTACCTGGATATTACAGGAGCCAAAATACATTTCATAATCACAATTCTAACTGCTCACTTTGTTTAAATACTTTTACTTTTACTTCTAATACTTAAGTACATTTTATATCAGAAAATTACTTTTGGTACTTAAGTACAGTAAATGTCAGGTACTTTCAGACTTTTACTCAAGTAATATTCTAAAAGGTGACTTTTACTTCTACCAAAGTCATTTTCTGGTAAGATACTTGTACTTTGACTCAAGTATCACTTTCAAGTACTTTATACAAGACCTTTAAATAGTTGCCTTGTTGTAGTCGGTAGTTCCAAAAGTTGTAAATGTACCTGAGTTTATCTTGTATGTTCCCGTGAGCTGTTTAGTGCTACATTGATATAGTGTTATTGAGTTATGTGCTTTGGTTTGTATTCGGTTAAATATTAGTGGACAATAGATAGTAGTTAAATGTGATAGAGTTGGATGTATTCAGTTGCAATAGTTTCAGTGTGGTTGTTTAGCGGCTATGTATGACTTGTTTTATGTATGATGTTGTATGATTAATATGTAGTTGTGTCAGTTTGTTTTTAGTACGCTGTAATGGATCCTAGTGTCACGAGGGAGGAATTGTATCCTATGATGTTGGGTGCCACTGGGGAGGCACTGGAGGCTTTGATCCGGGAAACAAGGAGGTGTAATGCAGCCAGGAAGCATGCCGATTTGGTGGGTCGCCAATTGGCCGTGGCGCAGGCCAGGGAGGCGGGGCTGGCCGCCACTGCTGACCGGCTGCAGGACAGAATAGTTTGCAGTTGGACATTTTGGACAAAGACGGTATGTTCGTTAGGTAAGAAAAGTGTTGTTGTGATTTATTGTGAGCAAGAAGTTAGAGGGAAGTAATAGTTATTGTAATAATTAAGAATCGTATATTTTGTTTGTATGTGTTCAGGTCAAGCAGAAGATGCTCCTGGTGACGAGGAACTGTTGGCGGAGGACTAGTAACCATTTAAGCTGTTGTAGATAATGTATATAGTGTGCAGTGTTTGTTTTAATAAAGTATTTTGACGTGGCTTATTTGTTTGTTGTGGTTATTTGCTGTTAATTTGGTGGTCATGTGAAAGTGTATGTGTAGTAATGTAATATGTATTGTAGAGATGAATCATTCATGTGTGATTATAATATTAGTGGAAAAGTAACATATTTTATAAGTGGGGAATGAATTATGTTACATCTTTATAGACAATATGTGTGAGGGCTTTTGTAGTAAGATATGAAAGAGCTTTGCAGTAATAGTAAGTTTTGGGGTTGGGTATAAAGTGTTGTTGTACAGGTTGGTGAGATAAGGTGACCATAATGGTATGTTGAGCAGCTGCAATAGATAGATGGGTACTTTATTTATCCTGGTCCGTGTACGAAGTATAATTCATTTACAGTTGTTCACGTTGTATAATGAAAAAGGCCAGTTTCGGGGGTATTGCCTAATTTCATTGTCCGAGACGTGCAATGCAATTCAGCGCGCTAAAGCGTCAGCTTGTTCCATTATCCAAGTTGTACAATGAAAATTGAACAAGGAAGTGGAGAGCCGGAAACAGAGACAGCTGGCCTTCAAAGTAAAGCTCGCCTTATAAGTAAAAGTCGTGCGTTTTGAAGCGTGAATTTAATTTAAGGAGAGCTAAACTAAATAAATAAACAAATAGCCTCAATGTCTTCAACGTTTTCCAGGCCAAGGACCCCCAAACTGATAGATGGAGTGGGGACCCCCTACTTATGTTGTGTAAAATTGTGTTTTATATTAAACTGGTCCTATAGTGCCATGCATAAATGTACCTTGTTATTGTGCATTCAATACTAAGATATTGAAATAATACACAGGTTCATATATTCATGTGCAAGGTACAGTGAGTAGGGTGGCCATGCCACTGCCATTCATAAACATAATGTAGCGTCCGCCAGGACGCGTTGGAAAGACGACGCAGCTGTTCAGCAAACAACATTTATTGTTGCAACAGAACAGGTTACTGTCGGCCGTAACCACGCCAAAACAACTCCAACATAAAGTTAGCCGTAACTCTCTCTATGTTCCTCGCGCTCAACCCAGGCTCGCTCACACACACACGCACACGCACGCGCGCGCGCGCGCGCGCACTCACAGCCCTCATTCCGTCAAAAACTACAACACCACACCGGATCTAGAGCGGAAACAAAACAGGCACGCCGCACACACTTGTTTAAAGGGACACTAAGTAGTTTTTTAAGTAATTTATTACCTCAAATCAACGTCTTCATTCATAAATAAGTCCCCATTGGTGTACAATGATCAATGTCAACAATCTCACTTATCCTCCTGAGCGAAGAATCACTTATCAGAATATACATAGGGCGGGCAAGCTCTATGGAGGCCGCCATGTCTTTCCGGTCTATGGACTCCCGAGAGGGACAAAAAGCTAAAAGGCTAAACGCGTTTTCACTCAGAGCCAGCGTGACTGGAACAGAGGAGGAGCTTAGCGAGACGCGCTTGTCACTTAAAAAACGATATAAACATGAGAACATAATTCACTATCTGGAGGAGTAATTACTCATACATGCTCACACTAATGATTCAATGCAGTTTGAAGTTTGTTTGAAATAACGTACCCAGTGCTCGAAGTGGGCCGCTACGCACCGGTACGCAGCACCGGCACTTCTACATTTTACCCTTTAGCGTACCGGCACTTTTTCTTGCGTACCGGCACTTGTCACAGGCTGCGGTCATAGGTCCGCGGTGGGTTACGATCCCCCGTTGGTCGTAGCGCGGTGGGTTAATATCCCCCCCCCCGTTGGTCGTAGCGCGGTGGGTTAATATCCCCCCCCCCCCCCCCCGTCGGTCGTAGCGCGGTGGGTTAATATCCCCCCCCCCCCCCCCCCCCCCCCCCGTCGGTCGTAGCGCCAATAATATTCTGAATGGAAAGTTTACTTTTAAAAAGTTGCCAAATGGTTCCATTGACAAGACCAAAGTGATCTGTGTGTTTTGTCGTTGTGAACTGAGCTATCATCGCAGCACGTCCAGTCTGAAATACCACTTGCAATATCAAGCATTTTTACTGTACCATTTTGGAGAACTTCAACAATAAAAGTCCCATATGAGTCCCATCGGATAGCACAATTGCATATATTTGAACTGCTGTAAAATCAATTTGCTCAATATTCCCTGACTATGGGTGGTATATTTGATTTACAGTAGTTTTGTGCTATCCGAAGGTACACATATGGGACTTTTATTGTAGAATATCTCCAAAATGGTACAGTAAAAATGCTTGATATTGCATGTGGGTGTAGTCCTACATGTGTACAAGTCAAATATACCACCCATGGCCAGGGAATATTGAGCAAAGTGATTTTACAGTAGTTCAAATATAACAAAACATGCCACTTGGAGGCACAAATATGGGACTTTTAGTTTGGCATTTCTCCACATTGTTGCAATAAAGATACTTGATATTAAGTTTTTCATTCATCATGGGCGCATGAAACACTTTAATACAACATATTTCATTTAAATGTAGGTTTTAATTATAGCTTACGGTTCTTAATACATTTATTTTGAAAAACCGGAAGTGAATACGCGGTTTCTCCGCTTCTACCGTAATGCTGAGAATATTTGTACACTCGAAATATAAGTGCGGCTCATTTGACCACGGTGATCGGAGGAACGGCTGGCTTGACCGCAGTCCATCAAGTGGTATTTCAGACTGGACGTGCTGCGATGATAGCTCAGTTCACAACGACAAAACACACAGATCACTTTGGTCTTGTCAATGGAACCATTTGGCAACTTTTTAAAAGTAAACTTTCCATTCAGAATATTATTGGTATCCATTTCGGCGTCTCGCGCGCGCCATCCACTCAAAACGTAACGTCTACTACTCTTAAACAAGTGTGTGCGGCGTGCCTGTTTTGTTTCCGCTCTAGATCCGGTGTGGTGTTGTAGTTTTTGACGGAATGAGGGCTGTGTGAGTGCGCGTGCGTGTGCGTGTGTGTGCGTGTGTGTGTGTGTGTGTGTGTGTGAGCGAGCCTGGGTTGAGCGCGAGGAACATTAGGAGAGAGTTACGGCTAACTTTATGTTGGAGTTGTTTTGGCGTGGTTACGGCCGACAGTAACCTGTTCTGTTGCAACAATAAATGTTGTTTGCTGAACACCACTGCGTCGTCTTTCCAACGCGTCCTGGCGGACGCTACATTATGTTTATGAATGGCAGTGGCATGGCCACCCTACTCACTGTACCTTGCACATGAATATATGAACCTGTGTATTATTTCAATATCTTAGTATTGAATGCACAATAACAAGGTACATTTATACATGGCACTATAGGACCAGTTTAATATAAAACACAATTTTACACAACATAAGTAGGGGGTCCCCGCTCCATCTCTCTATCAGTTGAGGACCCCTGATTGAGGCTATTTGTTTATTTATTTAGTTTAGCTCTCCTTAAATTAAATTCACGCTTCAAAACGCACGACTTTTACTTATAAGGCGAGCTTTACTTTGAAGGCCAGCTGTCTCTGTTTCCGGCTCTCCACTTCCTTGTTCAATTTTCATTGTACAACTTGGATAATGGAACAAGCTGACGCTTTGGCGCGCTGAATTGCATTGCACGCCTCGGACAATGAAATTAGGCAATACCCCCGAAACTGGCCTTTTTCATTATACAACGTGAACAACTGTAAATGAATTATACTTCGTACACGGACCTATCCTGAGGGAAATTCAAGTGTCTAGTGGCATACTAAGCATAAATGAAATAGATAGATATATAACGCGATCGTAACACACCCCGGACCTACGACCGACGGGGTGGGGGGGGAGAAGCAAAAGGTAATGAAAAACCAATATAGAAAAATGACAATTTGAATGTAGCATTGATTGAGGCATTTGTGAAGAATGGTATCTTTATAACAAAAGTAGGGCTAAGTGTGTTAGTGATGTTTGTGTTACGGTACACGAAAACTGGGACCCAAATGCTGGACACAGGGAGGCAGAGACAGGATAAAAGGCAAAGGAATTTATTGGGTGATCGTTCGGGGAGTCAGGCTAGCGGGGGTCTGGTACGGGGCAGGCAATCAGGTGGACAAGGGCTAGGCAGGGGACGGGTAGTCAGGCAGGCGGGGGTCGGTAACAAGGGGGGTAATCGGACAGGCGGGGGGGGGGCTCGGCAACGGGCTGGTAGTCGGACAGGCAGGGGTCGGCAACGGGCTGGTAGTCGGACAGGCAGGGGTCGGCAACGGGCTGGTAGTCGGACAGGCAGGGGTCGGCAACGGGCTGGTAGTCGGACAGGCAGGGGTCGGCAACGGGCTGGTAGTCGGACAGGCAGGGGTCGGCAACAGGGGCTGGACAGGTGGGTCGTCAGGCAGGCAGGGGTCGGCAACAGGGGCTGGACAGGTGGGTCGTCAGGCAGGCAGGGGTCGGCAACAAGGGCTGGAACAGGTGGGTCGTCAGGCAGGCAGGGATCGGCAACAAGGGCTGGAACAGGCGTAGTCAGGCTGGGAATTACTAGTAGGTTAGGGAAACAACGAACTGGCGCCGGCTGCTTGACAATCCCCGGCTTAAATAGGGAAACAGTGATTATTAATTAGGAACAGGTGTGTGTGGGGAAATGACTGGTAGAGACGACAAGCGTCCACTAGATGGAGGTATTGGACCGTGTAGCAGGACGTGGTGTAACAGTTTGAGGAAGAAGGCCGCCGACACAGGAGCGCTTTTAACTCACTTTAATTGTTTTAGGTTTTACAGGGTTCGTACGGTCATGAAAAACCTGGAAAAGTCATGGAATTTTAAAATGGTTATTTCCAGGCCTGGAAAAGTGCTTGAAAAAAATAAAATCGCAAAAGTTTTGGAAAAGTCATGGAAATGTGTAACATTCATATTAGGGATGGGCATAATTAATTGATGATTGATCATTGATCGTTAAGAAATGTGTCGATCAATTTATATTGTTATCGATCAAAAGGACGTGTTGCATACTGTGAGTCTTGAAGCGGTGCGGTGATCGCGGCTTTAGTTCCCCGTGTCTGATCGCTGTAATTCGGAGCGTGAATATCGGTTGAATATCTAATATCTTTCTAACTTTAAAAAACACTTTAGTATTTTTTAAGCCGATAGCCGCACATCCCTCGTAACTACGCCGTGAAGGTGAACCCTCCCGGACTCCGCTATTAACATGAACCGCTCCGCCGGAGGAGCCGCACGTCCACACGCACCGGACACCACAATACAAACACACATGTTTTACATTTGATTGCTTTTAAATAAAGTTGTGTGCAGTTATACGGTTAAATACGATTATTGATTAATGACCAATTGCGTACTGCGGTCAAGACAGCCGTCTCTCGGTTTCGCGTGGTCAAGCCAGCCGCTCCAACATTTTAAATATTTCCATAAATGTGACATTTTAGCAAAACGTTCAGCCTCATATCTGTTTTCTGACTAAGGTATTTCTTTTAGATAGTTCATGCAATTGTTTCTAAATGTGTGGCTCATCTTTTTGTCGCGAGCCTTTTCCGAGCGCCGGCCGCATATTGTATAATATGTCGGCCTTTTTTCCCTTTTTTTCAAAACAGTTATACAGTTTAATGCCCACTTTTACTGCCGTGTTTGATTATTGTTGGCCGATAAGTAGGCTACTTATTGTAATTGGAATACAGATTTAGTCTTGTTGGATCGTTTCCAAACCTTTAAGAGCGCATGTAGGCGCATTGTTCGGCTTTTACGAGCGCCGCATAGGCCTATAACAGGGACGGGCTGCCATAGGGAGGTTCGGGAGATTTCAGACCGAGCCGTCCGGCCGTAATATATATATTTTTTTTATTTTTTATTTTGTGTATTATTATTTTTGGGCCGGTCCATCTATTTGGGCCGGTCCAGGACTGTCATAATACGGTCGGTCGTAGGTCCCCCCCCCCCGCCGTCAACAATCGCGCACCCCCACAAAAATAACGATTAATCGATAATTGATCTTAAAATGCCCATCCCTAATTCATATTTTCAGGTCGTTCATTTATGCTGAGTTTGAAATAATTTATATGCTTTAAAAAGAAATACGTGCAAATTATAAGCAGGCATACGCTGAATACTACTGAAAAGTTTGTTGGCCATAGTTTTAATACTACATTTGATCACTTTTTCATGTATACACCGAGATTTCACAAAATGTTTGGTCATGGAAATTTGGTTTAAAGTCATGGAAAAGTCTTGGAAAAGTCATGGAAATCTTTTGGTCAAAATGTGTATGAACCCTGGTTTTAGTCTATCTACTACTGGAGCGACTCTTTGCTGGATATCTATTAGATACGCTGCCTATAGAGTTTCTGCCCTCCCCTGCTTGTGTGCGCTCGATAGTACCTGGGCAGGCGTGGCCTCTATGACGTGTAATATCCTCAGTGTTGAGTGGCCGCCCCCAGTGTATTATGTGCAACACGGTCTCACACCCAACTCGTCACATATTGAGGCCTGGGCACTGACCCATGTCGTCAACATTTGCAGCAGAAGGTACCCCCCTAGCGTCGCTCCTGGACGACTCGCGCCGCCCCATAGACCTGGGGGGGCGCGGCTAAATCACGTCAGGTGAAGCTAGCTGGGATAAGCGGCATGCTTGAATAGACCTCGCGATCGCTCACAGAATCACCGATCGGAACATGGCGTTTCATACGTCACGGCCGTTGAACAGCTCCTTATTGGATACCCGACCCAAGCCCGACGGGACCCGAGGGGACCCGACGGTACCCGACGGGCCGGGTCGGGTTTGGACAGATATTTAGAAATTATGCTCGGGTTCGGGTCGGGCTCGGTGACGTCTGCGCGATTTGAAATGTGCAATTTAAAACAGCTTATTATGCATGGTAGCCAATGGGCTGTTTCACATGTTGCAAAGGTTCGATTGTGTGATTAAAATACATTTTATAAATAGGACATACCTGACTACGTTGGTCCAAAGTGCCAAACGTAGAGGGGTTACAATAATGGCCCTTAAATTGTATGACTGTTACATTTTTTCTGCCTATTCTTTTCCCATGGTTTTGCGTCCAAGTCACGTGACTTTCAAGGTTCACGTGACTTTTTCAGATTCCACATAGGACTCCCTTGTGATGTCACTCCGTCTGACGGATCAAACCCTCGCCCACAACATGTCTGAGGTTGATTTGCTGATCAACACATTATTCCGTGGCAGCGGGAGAAACTAATGTTGACAAAGTGACGAGTTACGATCGGATGTTTGTCCGCTGTTTAATTTTGATGGTGTGTGGGCATCCGTCCTGTGGTTAGTTATTACTCCTGTATCAGAGCTATAGAGTAAACAACTCTATAAACAACTCTATGTTTACTCTATAGCTCTGATTCCTGCACCATATGTTTCAATGACGTCAGGTTGCTAGGGGCTACGGCTGACAGACGCCACCTGTCCCATTGGGAGGACCTATCAGCCGGAAGTACTGTCCTTACTGTACTCAGAGAATGTCTAATTGTCTAATAAGGAGAGAAGTTCCACTCTCGGTTTACTTCCGGGTTCTGAACTGTTGCAGTTCCCCTCTGGTTCCATGTGAGGGCGCTCACAGGACGAGTGCAGAATGAATGGCGGTCTATGGAGCTATACCCCTCAAACTCCACTTTTCTCAGGATATAATTTTTTGTCTAGTAATTTGAATGTTGCTTTCGAAAGGGGATGCAAAGAAATTACACATTGCTGGGTGTTAGATTTTTTAGAGTCACTTATTTGCTTTAAAAAAGTCTTTTAAAATGTCAATGACGTCATACACATCTTACGACCAGAGATAGGCTACTGCTTTACGGCAAGCCTCTCCCTTTCCCTCAAGGCATCGATAACACAGCAGTACATACATAACGATACGCAGATAAAAGTGCCAGCAACCAAAAAAAGTTGCTGTGTTAAAAAAAAAAGAACTTGGGCGAAAAGGTCCACCTTAACATTGTGGTCCCGCTTCGGATGCCAAGATGCCATCAAGCAGATCTCTGGTCGTAATCAGTCCTTCACTGACCAATCAGCGTTCATTAGCAGAATGCTAGCGTGTTATGGGCAACAACAACTCGTCCTGTAAGAAATCGAAAGGACATAAGTACTCGTTCATTCAACTTTCGATCTATAACCCATGTTGAACTTGTAAAAACTACAATCAAATCTGAGATTTCTCAATGAGAATCAGGTGAAAGAGACACATTTAGCCGTCTAGCTCCATCTGCTCCCATTCGTTCTGCACTCACGGGCGATCGCCCCCAGTGGAGCTCTGGTGGAACTGCAACCAAAATTCGGTACAATGGGACTTAATAGGGAGTGGACAGGCTCTCCGTAGACGGGCTCTGCTGTACTATTGTTTATGTTGTAATGTCATAAGTGTTGACAATAAAGTTTGTTAAAAAAACAACAACAACTATTATTGTCCCACACCACAATGTATGTGCCACAATGTGAACTCCAAACAATTCATGTTTGTCCAATTCATTCATAAGACAAACAAAGCAGCTGGAAACACGTCTAAAAACACTTGAAATAAAGACTATATTTATATTTTTACAACATCAATCTCCCTATAATATGAACAAAATATGATCAGGTTATACTTTCTCTCTTGAAAACGGGCAAAACGCTAACCCTAACCCGGAAAATGAATTTAAAAAACTACAAACGTTCGGAAAATGCAATACAATGAAGTGTGCGGCGCCATGTTTTTTCCGCCATGTTTTTTGTAGTTCTAAAGCCCTTTGCATACGACACAGGCCTACTTTCTTTCAAAAGCTCATATCTTGGTCAATTAAAAACAACTGTGTGTAAAAATGTAACTGCACACAGACATACATTCGCATTACCATATTATATACTATTGGTTCATCCACGGCAATCCTGTCAGCCCTGGGGAAGGGAACACAATGGCTATAAATGGTCATATTAAGTAATATGGAAATATTTATATGAAACATTAAGTAGTTTAAGGGGTAAATGGGGTCTAAACTGCTCCAAATTGAAAAGCATGACTAAGGATAAGGTCACCATCAATATGTTGAACACATTTTGCCACTAAATATCCCTTAAAATATGTTTTAGTGATTTTATCCATCTTGGCTCTATATAGGCTGTGAGAAAGTACACATCAGTAAGTGCCTTGGCAGTGAGCAAGATAAAAATGAAACTTTGTCGTAGGATGACAATGAAGACATCGTTGGAAAGGTCTTGATCTGCAGAGCACATATCTGCCACTGTGAACATTCTGGGTGGTTCCTGCTCCTCAGGAATGCCCTTTGAACCTTGAACCTAAGGCTCTTTTAAAGGCTTACAGAAAAGCAACACAATGTGATACAAACATGGGGAAAACATTTTTGGAAAGCTCTTGACTTCTTCTATCATGGCCTTTGTAGCCTTTGCCAAACCATCAGGGGGCGCTACTGGGTAAGGTCAAAACCAGATTTCACCCAATTAACAATAGTAAAAATGAAATCTGACCAAATAAATGTGCTCCCCGGTCCCTAAAACATATAATACACTTGCGAAGTTCCTTGACACATTTTCACATAATAGGGAAAACGTTAACTAAACATTCTAGAACTACAAAAAACATGGCGGAAAAAACATGGCGCCGCACACTTCATTGTATTGCATTTTCCGAACGTTTGTAGTTTTTTAAATTCATTTTCTGGGTTAGGGTTAGCGTTTTGCCCGTTTTCAAGAGAGAAAGTATAACCTGATCATATTTTGTTCATATTATAGGGAGATTGATGTTGTAAAAATATAAATATAGGCTTTATTTCAAGTGTTTTTAGACGTGTTTCCAGCTGCTTTGTTTGTCATATGAATGAATTGGACAAACATGAATTGTTTGGAGTTCACATTGTGGGACATACATTGTGGTGTGGGACAATAATAGTTGTTGTTTTTTTAACAAACTTTGTCAACACTTATGACATTACAACATAAACAATAGTACAGTAAGGACAGTACTTCCGGCTGATAGGTCCTCCCAATGGGACAGGTGGCGTCTGTCAGCCGTAGCCCCTAGCAACCTGACGTCATTGAAACATATGGTGCAGGAATCAGAGCTATAGAGTAAACATAGAGTTGTTTATAGAGTTGTTTACTCTATAGCTCTGATACAGGAGTAATAACTAACCACAGGACGGATGCCCACACACCATCAAAATTAAACAGCGGACAAACATCCGATCGTAACTCGTCACTTTGTCAACATTAGTTTCCCCGCTGCCACGGAATAATGTGTTGATCAGCATTTATTATTTATAAAATGTATTTTAATCACACAATCGAACCTTTGCAACATGTGAAACAGCCCATTGGCTACCATGCATAATAAGCTGTTTTAAATTGCACATTTCAAATCGCGCAGACGTCACCGAGCCCGACCCGAACCCGAGCATAATTTCTAAATATCTGTCCGAACCCGACCCGGCCCGTCGGGTACCGTCGGGTCCCCTCGGGTCCCGTCGGGCTTGGGTCGGGTATCCAATAAGGAGCTGTTCAACGGCCGTGACGTATGAAACGCCATGTTCCGATCGGTGATTCTGTGAGCGATCGCGAGGTCTATTCAAGCATGCCGCTTATCCCAGCTAGCTTCACCTGACGTGATTTAGCCGCGCCCCCCCCAGGTCTATGGGGCGGCGCGAGTCGTCCAGGAGCGACGCTAGGGGGGTACCTTCTGCTGCAAATGTTGACGACATGGGTCAGTGCCCAGGCCTCAATATGTGACGAGTTGGGTGTGAGACCGTGTTGATTGTGTGCTGCCATCTGGTGGCAAGGTGCGGTTAATACAGCTTATGTATTTGGTCCTGTTCCCTTGGCTATGTGAGGATATTACAGCCTGTTGATAGATGTGATGTTATTTATTCGTACATTAGTGATATCATCATAGTTTACTGTTGCAACGATGTGCGCGTAACCTGCATGCTGTCTGTTACGTAACTCGAGCCTTAGATGTTTTTTTTGTTGAACATGTTCATTGTTATTTGTTTGTGTTCGTTGTAATTTGTTCACTGTAATTTTGTGAAGGTTGTCCATTTTAACGATGTTGTTTGAGAGAGTGTTTGTGTTTAATTCGGTGTCTTGCTTCCATTGCCTTCCTCCGGAGCAGCTGATTGCGCGATTCCGCTGGTATAGCGGAAAGAAGAGGTGATGTAACAGCTGAGGTTTGGTGAAAACACATCGGAGATGTAAAGAAATAGCATTGAAGTTGGTGTTTAAAGTCATGATGGTATGAGTTTATGATGTGAAGTTAAGATTGAAATCGTTGTTACAAGATTAGTTTATGATGATGTTTTCCAGTTGTTGGTGTTGATGCCCCGCCCCTTTTCTGGCCTGCGTTGTGATTGGCTGTTGTTGAACGCATTCAGCGGGAAAGTATAAATGGCTTGTTCAAAGTCAGAACTGGTCTTGCTTTTTGCGGAACAGAGAGGAGAGGAGCTGTTTTGCAGTTTTTCAAGGATTTGAAGTTCGTGATCCCTTTGGTTCTTACGGTAACTTGAAAAAGTGCAGGAACATTTGAAGAGTGATGGAATGTGTCTCTTGAACCTCCACAGTGCCTTTAGTGCTATTATTCAGCACAATAACTACATTGTGATAGTTGATTGTGGTACTCGTGATGCATCTGGGTTTGCTTCCGACATTGGTCGGCCTGTAGCTGTTTTCAACACATCCGTGTTTGATCTGATGTATCATATCAGTGACCTTAGGAAGTCTTTGGGTGCAGAGTGGTATGCTATTAGCAGCTTGTCTGTGAAGGCGGGTTTAGTTGATCCTGACATTGACAGTGCTACATTGTTGATGTAGATGTTGATGTCACAGTTGCAAGTGCAGCTGTAGTTGAGGGTGGTAGTTCACAGAGTAATGTTAGTTCTGTCAGGGGATCATTCCATCAGGGGGATAACCGTCGGTTTCAACACGCTGGAGCTCAGTGTATGGCTATCAGTTTGGTAGCTCTTGCAAAACACTCCATTGATAGCGTGTTTTCATGGCAGACTGACAATCTGGACAAAGTTGTAGTTTTGGGGGATAAGCTGTATAATGACATAACAGGAGACAGCAATGTGAACAGTAATCAGTCTAAACATCTTTGTGTTTTAGATTTGCCCCTGAAGTCTGTTATTGATGGACAGACATTTGACTTTGAGTATAGGGAGTATGTTTCTGGAGATATTGATGTAGTGACAGGTGATATGATTGATGGTGGTTTAACGATTAGTCTTAGATGTGGATTAATTAAGATGTTTGGTAAATATCACACATGTTTGCTGACAGTGTGTGGTACTACATGTGCAATCATTGGTCACAATGGCCATTTTGCTGTGGTTGATTCGCATGCACGCAGTGTGGATGGGATGTTGGATGACGAAGGGAAGAGTGTTGTGTATTTCACTTGTCTGGATGATGTATTTGCTCACATCTGCAAATATGCAGCTAATTTAAAAAACAAACCGTTTGAGATTGCTGGTGTTTGTGTAATGCACAGATGTCCAGTTTCACCCAGTAATGTGTTTTCCAGTGCAAAAGTTGTAGAAAGCAAAGGAAGTCAGTTTGGTTGTAATGTACCTGTTCAGCCAAGTACAAGTAAGGATCAACCTAGTACAAGTATCAAGCGTAAAAGTCCAAGGAGCGTGTCTTCATCAAAGAATTTAAAAACCAGCGAGTATGCTGAAGTTAATTCAGATGTTGTTTTTGTTGCTGATGTTGTGAGCAAAGGGCTCCAGTTTAAACCGCTTTGTGGGGAAGTTGTAGGAACTCTATGCAAACAGTTAAATGTTGACTCAGAGAAAGTAGATTTACTTTGTACAGAAGTTGGTCTGTTGGGTGCTCCTTGTCTGAAGGAGAACATAGTTGGTGATGGTAACTGTTTCTTTAGAGCAGTTAGTCAGGCTGTGTGTGGTACACAGAAGCATCACAGAAAAATTAGACTTGCTATAGTAAAGCATTTGAAAGCCAATGGTGGTACTTTTAGATCTGAATATTCTTCAATGGAGGAATATCTCACAGTGTCAAAAATGGCCTATGTCGGTAGTTGGGCCACTGAAGTAGAGATTCAAGCAGCAGCAGACTTTTTTGGAGTAAGTATATTCACTTACTGTGACGGTCGCTGGCTTGAATATAGTTGTAAGGACAGGCCGTTGTCATGTCAGGGAATTTATTTAGAAAATTGTAATGGTAACCATTATGAGACTGTTGTTTGTGTTCAGCAGCCAAACATGCAGTGTTGCTATGGGTATTGCAAAGTGGGTAGGTACAATTTTAGAAAACGTAGTAGTATTGCAGACAATGTGACTTCAGCTACATCCTCAATTTGTGAAGCTGAAGTAGACATTATTGAACCAAATGTAATAAACCTGCGGTGTAGTACATTATCTGTAGAAGCCCAATCCCCAAGTAAGTTGTCTCCCTCTAAGCATTTGGTAAGGAAATTTAAGTTACAAAATAAATTAAATTATCAGGAAAACAGGCAACATTTTTTAGAAAATAGAAAAATGCATTATCAGGTAAAAAATAGGTACAAGGAAAAATTGAAGGAAATGAGTAAAACTAAATATCGTAAAAATAAGTGTCACAGGGACAAAGTAAAGGAAATGAGTAAAAGTAAATATCGTAAAAATAGGTCTCACATGGACAAAGTAAAGGCAATGAGTAAAGCTAAATATCGTACAAATAAGTCTCACAGGCAGAATGTGAAATCCATTAGTAGAACGAAATATCATGGAAATCGTCAGTATAGGCAGCGTGTTATTGCACATATCAAATTAAAGAGGCAACATATAAAAGCAACATTGACGGAGTTTAATTTAGTTATGCAGCAGTTTTTGGCTAAAGTAAATGATGGCCCGGATTTTGTCTGTTGTGTGTGTTTCAGAAAGATGTTTAGAAATCAAGTTTTATGTTGTAGCATTGAGGATTATAGTAAAAGAAAATAAATAGGTTTAATTGCAAGTAAATGTATTAGTGAAGAATATTTGCATAAATGTAGTACAGATTGTGTATTGCCTTGTCAGTGGTTAGATACAGCTAGGGGTCAGTTGTGGATTTGTTTCACCTGTCACTGGTAAAATTAGTAGGGGTACAATGCCTCCTGAATGTGCTTTAAATAATTTGGCAACATCTTTTATTCCACCAGAATTGGCATGCTTGAATAGTTTAGAGCAACATTTAATTGCGCTGCATATTCTGTTCATGAAGCTCTTAGCGTTGCCTAAAGGTGGGCAAAATGGCGTCCATGGGCCTGTAACGTGTGTTCCTGCTAATATTGTGCAGACGAGCAATTTGCTGCCGCGTTCAGACATGGACGAATCTTTGCTACCTGTAAAACTGAAACGCAAGCTCACATACAAAGGGCATTATGAGTATCAGTATGTGGATAGTATGCGCATCAAACAGGCATTGCAGTATTTGAAACGAACTAATGTACATTATAAGGATGTAGAATTTAATGAAGCGTGGTTAAATGACTTTTGTAGGGAACAAGAGAGTGTGGCAGAGCAGGATAGTATAGCAGTAGATGGTAATGATGACAGTAATGCTGCTGTTGCTGCTGAGGAAGATGAGCTTTTGCATGACAGACAACAACATTGTATGTTTCAGGACACTTGTCTTATGCCTGTTGACATTGGTCAAGAAGCACTTGATCAATATTTTGATAACGTATTAAATTTAGCTCCAGCAGAAGGCAACACTCCTGTCAAGATGTTGTCTGATCATTCAAATGAGGCAAAGTGTTTCCCAGTGATGTTTCCCACTGGATCTGCGACATACCATGATAGCAGACCTCATCGCTTGAGTTTGTGCCGGTATTTTAATAATCGTATTTTACATGCTGATGGTAGATTTGCACAAAATGTTGATTATATCTTCTTTGCTCAGTACATGTCTGAGGTCCAACAGGTTGTGTCAAATGTATCAATAGCATTACGGAAGGGAAAAGGGGGTCAATTTAAGAAAATATCTTCAAATCTAAGCAGTTTCTGCAGTTTGATGATGGGTATCGCTTTCTCAAACCTTTCGAGGTACCCCATCTTTTTGGCAGGGCGTGCAGCGTGATTTGTTAGCTTGTGTTCGTCATCTGGGGGGTCCCGGCGTGGTTTTGTTCTTTTTCTTCTGCTGATATGCGGTGGAAGAATCTTTTGAGTAGCATATTGAAACAGGAAGGTAGGACAGAGACAGCCGAACAGCTCGAGTGGGCAGATAGATGTGAACTTTTGCGGCGTAATCCTGTTACTGCAGCGAGGATGTTTGATTTTTGCTGGCATTGTTTTTTGAAAGAGGTTTTAATGTCTCCATCTAATCCTATTGGCAAAATAAAAGATTATTTCTATAGGGTTGAATTCCAGCAGCGTGGTTCACCACATGTTCACTGCCTCTTTTGGATAGAAAATGTACCAATAATTGATAAAAAATACTGATGAAGAGGTAATTCAGTTTATTGATAAATATGTAACATGTGAAATACCTGCAGAAGATGACACACTATTGGACATAGTTTCATCTGTGCAAAAGCATTCCAAACGACATTCTAAAACGTGTAAAAAAACAACAACACTGTTTGTTGTTTTAATTTTCCTAAGCCACCGTCTGCGAGAACCTTTATATCTCGCCCGTCTTTTGAAGACAAGGAGGGGGATAAGACATGCACATGTCAGATGGATGGAGCAGACCAAATGGCAGATTGTGCATGCAAACTTAGGAAGAAGAACAAATTACTAGAAAAACAAATAGCAAATAGCATCATGACAAAAATTCACGATGCCCTTTCAGATGACAATGCCAGTTTTGACAGTGTAGAGCAGTTGTTTAGTCATAAATCAAATAAATCAAAGGAGATTTGAGAGGGCTTACATTATTTGTGCTAAGAAGACGCACGTTGTTTTAAGAAGGCAAGCTAATGAGGTTTGGATTAATCAATATAGTAAACCACTTTTAAAATGTTGGAATGCGAATATTGATATCCAATATGTTGTTGACGCGTATGCTTGTATAGTGTACATTATTTCCTACATTTCAAAAGCAGAGCGCGAGATGGGACTGTTATTAGCAAATGCACAGAGGGAAGTAGCTAAGGACAAAAGTAGCAGTGCTAAAGACGCACTAAAAAGTTTAGGAAGTGTGTATTTACACAATCGGGATTTGTGTGCACAAGAGGCTGTCTGCAGGTTGACTGGCATGCATCTGAAGGAGTGTTCTAGGAAAGTCGTTTTTATTCCAGTCGGAGAGAATAATGTTAAAATGAGTTTGCCATTATCCGTGTTAAAACAAAAAGCATCATCAGATGATCTTACCACAGAAGATATGTGGATGACTAGTTCTGTTGACAGATATATGAATAGGCCAAGAGATGGTACCTTTAACGATATGTGTATGGCAACTTTTGCTTCGGAGTACCGTGTTTTGAGCAAATCCGAGATGTCTGTCAACAGGGTAGAACTACAGAACAATTGTGGCTTCATTTTGAAAAGAACACGTTCTGAACCTGCAGTTGTTTGTTATGTGCGCTTTTCAGAAACCAAGAATCCAGAGTTGTTTCATCAGAGTATTATGCAGTTGTTTTTACCATTTCGCACAGACATGCACCTGAAACCACCAGGTTATGAAACGTTTGAACAGTTCTATAGTCATGGTCACGTGGGATTAAATGATGGACTGCATTCGGTTAAGTCAATTGTGGATACAAATCGCAGCAAATTTGAAATTAATGGTGATGAACTGGATAATATCCAAAATTCGGTGGATCCTGATGCAGTTCTGGAAGACGCCTGGTGTGTGCTCTGCCCGGAGCAAGAACAGGAGCGTCTCCAGTGTTTGGAGGAACGTAACCACAATGAACAACCTTCAGATGAGCCTGTAGAAGGTATTCCGGATTTAGCGGTTAGTAATAGGCAAGTTTCTCATTTAGAGAAAAGACAGAATGTCCTGTGCAGAAGTGATGGCTTGGCCTTAGTTAGATCTCTTAATGACACACAGCTGTCTATCTTTTACCAGATTAGACAGTGGTGTTTAAGTAAAGTTAATGGTGAAAAAATAGCTCCGTTGCACGTTTTTGTTACAGGTGGTGCAGGGACAGGTAAGAGCCACTTAATAAAGGCTATCCAGTATGAGGCAATGAGGTTGTTGTCAAGAGGGTGTCGCAATCCGGACGACATTTGTGTTTTGCTAACTGCTCCTACGGGGATAGCTGCACACAATTTACGTGCAGGTACTATTCACAGTTCATTTGGCATTGGTAAAGATGTACGCTTGCCTTACACGCCACTGGGTGAGGAAAAGCTCAATTCTTTGCGTGCTAAATATAGTAACTTGCAGATTTTGATAATTGATGAAATCTCCATGGTTGATCATAAACTATTGGCCTACATCCATGGACGTTTAAGACAAATTAAACAGTGTGGTAACTATTCCCCATTTGGAAATGTTAGTGTAATTGCAGTTGGAGATTTTTATCAGTTGCCTCCAGTGAAAGGGAAACCATTGTATTTAGACGATGTTAGTGTTGGCTTGTGGACACAGTTTCAGATTGTTGAACTGAAAACTATTGTCCGACAAAAAGATGTTGTGTTTGCAGAGTTGTTGAACAGGGTTAGATGTCGTTCAAAAGGGAACCCCATGCTAGATCAGACATACAATTATTACAGCATTGTGAAACTGGTGAAGACAGCTCAGATTTACACATTTTTCCTACCAATAAACAAGTAAGTTGCCATAACATCCAACAGTTAATCAAGAGTTGTCCTGAATATGTTCAGATTGAGGCAAAAGATTTTGTAAATAGTAAGACAACAGGCAAGCTTGTGTTGAAGGATGGACATCATACCCACACATACAATACGTCTCTGGATCAGACCCTGGTTTTGGGAGTAGGTGCTCGTGTAATGCTGTTAAAAAATCTGGATGTGGACGATGGTTTAGTTATCCAGATAACGATGACAAGTTCCCGAAAATGATTTATGTAAAGTTTGATGAAGATCAAGTGGGAACTAAAAGGAGGAGTTGCTCTGCATTTGCCGCCGCAGTTGAAATGGGTTCCACGGGCATTGAAGCAGAAGAAGAAAGGGTGACAAAACATGGTGGATTGCGCCGGCAATTTCCGCTCAAGCTTGCCTGGGCTTGTACAGTCCATAAAGTCCAAGGACTTACAGTAGATAAAGCGGTAGTTTCGCTAAAGAAAATCTTTGCAGCTGGTCAAGCATATGTGGCTTTAAGTCGAGTTAGAAGTTTGTCTGGTTTAGTTATTCAGGATTTTCACGAGAAAGCCATATATTGCAAAGATAACATTCAGGCTGCAATTGCAACCATGCCTCCCTTCTTGGTCACAGATGATACAGGTTGTAATTCTACTGCAACATCTTTTAATGTGTTTTTGATGAATGTGCAAAATTTGACTCAACATGTAACTGATTTGGCTTTGTGTACACAGCATCTGCAGCTTAACTGTATTGCTGTTACTGAAACATGGCTGCCTGCAGTGTCCTCATTGGAAACTGTAAAAATGGATGGTTATGCTTTTCACAATCATCCAAGGAGTTTGTCATACAATAGCAGCAACCCTTTATTCAAAGAAATTCAAGACCAACAACATGGTGGAGTTGGCATTTATAGTGCAGACAATTTGGCATACAATATTATCAAGGTACCACATGTAAATTTAGAATGTTTGGTTTACAACTGCACTACATACAATATATTAATTGCTGTTATTTATCGACCACCATCTTACACCATAACTATGTTTAAAGAAAACCTTGAAAACTTAGTTGATTGGCTAATTGACCAAAGTAGCACAATTGCTGTCATGGGAGATTTCAATGACAACATATTGAAATCATCAAGTATCAGCAAATTAATGACTGACAAAGGCTTTATCCAAATTGTCAAACAAGTAACAACAGAAAAAGGCACATTAATTGATCATGTGTATGTAAAAACAACACATTATGATGTACAGTCTGTTGTCTTGCCGACATATTTCAGTGACCATGAAGGGATTCTATGTTCATTTACATCTAGGAGTTTGGAACAGGAATAAGGACAACTTCAATATCTTCTGTCTATCATGCTTACATTTAATATGCTTTTTTGTAATTGTTTGTCATGATATTTTTTTATAATATGCATGCTTTTTATTGTATATTTTTTATTCATGTGTAATTTTTCATTTTTATGTCTTTTTTTAATGTTTTTCTTTTTTAGATAATATTACAACACATAGTAGTCTTTTTTTTTAAAATGTTTTTCTTTTTTAAATAATATTACAACACATAGTAGTCTATGACTCTAAACATGTAATTACAACAAATAAGATACTATGACAACACATAGTGGTCTATGACTATAAACATTTTCCTACAACACATAGTGGTCTATGACTCTAAATATGTAGCTTGACCTTTCATGTAATGTCAAAAACAAAAAAAGACACTAGTAATGGTACTCCTGGTTTACTGGGATGGGGTTCGATTCCCTGTGGTGTCCTGCAGATAGTTTTGGCATTTACATGTAAGACCACATATAACTACATTAGTATGGTAAAAACTGTAGCTGTCTGTCATGCTAACATTGAAAATGCATTATTGTGTATTTTATTGTGTTACTATACATTTGTTATAATATGCATGGTTTTTGATTGTATGATTGTAATTTGTTTTTAGTTATTATTAATTTTGTAATGTATATATTTGCTAACATTTAATATGCATGTTTTTGTATTGTCTTTTTTGGTTATAAATGTTTGTTTATAATATGCATGTTTTGAATTTTATATTGTTAAAATGTTTTTTATTTTGTCTTTGTATTTTTTTAAATTATTTGATAATGTAGATAATATTACAACACACGACACGACACCTGTGGTGTCGTGCTTATAGTTTTGGCATTTAAATTTGACATTTGATTAAACTTGGCCAACTATGACAGCACGCCACGGCCACGCCCTTCGACGTAGAGTCGCAAATAGCACAACTTTTCTCAAGTAACATCTTGTGAGTGTAAAATTGAAAAATGACAAATAAAAATAAAAATATCTGACTTCCGGTGGGTTTTGGGGTATGGATCCAAGAGGCTTTTTTATAGGGCTTGGACTGATACACATGCCTACCGAGTTTCATACATTTCCGTGAAACGTGGTGTCGGGGCTGTTTTTTTAATTCCCTGTAGGGGGCGCTACAACCACGACAAATACGATTTTTGGTATGTGAGCTCCCGGCAGCAGTCTACACGTGTCCTGTGAATTTCATAATCATAACTATTACGGTCTTTGTACAGTGATTTATGCTGACATTAGAGCGCCACCTAGTGGCGGAATTTTTTTCTCCTTTTAACGTAAGCCTCAGGGAGCCATGTGCTATCATCGTACCAAGTTTCGTTTAAATCGCAGTTGCCGATGTGGAGATATAAACTTCTTAATTTTAAAGAGCGCCACCTAGTGGCGATGGTCTGAAAATGTGTACGATGGTTAATGGAGGTATAAGGAACTATTGACTAAAGTTTGGTGTCGATACGACATACCAAAGTGGAGAAAAGGTCCACTTGCTTTTTTGACGTCAAATTTACACAAATTAAAATATTTATAGCACGCTTATTTTTTGAAATATCGAAATACTTTCAATTACTTATTTTCATGGTACTGTCTGAAGATGTGAAGTTTCATGCGAATGGGAGAAAGGCGCATGCTTGGAACCTGTAGACGTAGTATTTTGGAGTTTTCGCACTCTAGCGAAAAAAAGGGGGAAGTGGGCGTGGCCTATATGAGGAGGTGCAGCAATGATTCCTGCATGTATGGATATAAGGATGCATGTCTTTTGATGCACTGGTCAGGCCTATTAATAGCCTATAAAATGACGTGTTTTCTCCTGCGGGACGGGAGAAGACACAAAATCAATGCATTTATATTACTGTGCGGGCATACATTCTCAAAGTTTTGCGGGTGCAGGCGGGAGTGGACATACACATTGCGGGAGCGGGCGGGAGCGGGATGAAGAAAACAGTCCCGCGCAGGGCTCTAGTGTGGAGCTGCCGGGTTGGTGTTACTAGACACGCAACATGTTCGTTATGTCGAGATAATGAGATAATTAAGTCGTGATCTCGAGATAACGGGCCTAAAAAAATGATAAGCAATCACGGCCGTTCTCGGCTTCCGCAGGAACTAAACCCCTTTATCTCTGTTTCAGCGCTTTTTCTGCGGCACTGAGGACAGCGACTCAGTAGTATCTGTGAGGTTTGGCTACGGGAGGACGTGATGGGGAGAGGAGTGGGGTAGAAGCCGCTGATTGGCTGAGAAGCTTTCACTCATAACTTTCCTCAGGCTGCTTATTGGATGAACAGCTAGAATGAAAATCACTCACTACTCACTATAGTGATAGCTCAAGATGGGCGGGCCCGGGCCTTAAATGGGTGGGCCCAGGCCCACCCGGGCCCAATAGTAGCGCCGCGGGTGGTTGAGATAGTGCAAATCGCCGGCAAAGTCGCTAAAAAGAATAATAATAATAAACAGAGCAATTTCAAGAGGGACCTTCCAGTTTTACTGGCTCGGTCCCTAATAATAATAGTGTTACAGAACGTTTGGGCTGCTCAAGAGGGATTTCTCTAATATCCGTGTCGTTTGTACCACTGGGCTCTGGCAGTGACATCATTGGAGTAGTCTCTTCCTGTGGTGTGTTGGTCCACATTCTCATAGGAGTGGACATTACCGTCTCCCATGTTGTAGGCGGCAATCGCTCCTGCAAAGTCATCCAGAAGTGACACAGTGTTATAAAGCAGAAGGTAGATTAGAGGTGCTGTATGTAATTGCTGTAGGTAGTGTAATTTGTTTAAAATGGCACAGCCGTCCTTCAGCTATAAGTGAGTGAAATGCGCTGTGAAAGTATCTGTTCTGGTTGACTGCTCATGCCTCTGTATGAGACAATTGAGTTCGCCCTCATTTCTGACCAGTCAGTGTAAAATGCAATACTTCTCAGTGGTGGAGAAACATAAGGTGGGAGAGGGCGTTTTTTGGGTTGTTTAAAATATTTCCCTCTTCCACTTTTCTCTGCTCTGTCTCTTTACTGCTCTCCATTCTTACAGCAGCTTTAACCACACATTTCAAAAAGTAAAAGAGTGCAGGGTGTCAGAATGAGGACTTATAATAATACATGAATTACAAACCCTTCAGCTTCTGTTCTGCTCCCCAGTTGGGGAACTTGTTCTGGATCTTTTTAATGAAATCAACCAAGATCCCAGTTGCTTGGTTCAGGTGCTCCTCACTATCCCACTTTCCTTCGGCTTTGTGATTACCGCCGTTTGGATTCACATCCACCTGTAGGAGAAAGCCATGTTGCATATGACAATCAGATAGGCCTACATGATCAAGTCACATTGTATCATTTATTATTTCCAACTAAATAAAACAATATTAAATATAAATGTATTACCTGCACCTGAGTTCCTTGTTGCAGCAGAGGTTGAGACGTCTTGTGTCGCTGCTTGCCCTGCTTCCTACGAGAGGAAATGGTTTACATACACAGGACAGGACTAGTTTCACTTTCACTTTGAATCACAGCGAGCAGTCACGTGCAGGGGGGTCCAACTAACTGCCCCTCCCAACATGTTTAAAAGCAGGCAATATTATAATCTGTATGGGGACATTTATTTGGGTGCCCACAAAGTTTGGTCCTGATTGCTGTAGATGGTCTAAATGTTGGGCTACATTATGCATTATGTGGTTGTTCTGACAGAATAACAATGTTCTGGGGATTCATATATTTAATAGTGCTGCTCTTTCTTTTAGAGGATGTGGTGGGGGCTGGTCTAGTGTTGTTAGAGGATGTGGTGGGGGCTGATCTAGTGTTAGAGGATGTGGTGGGGGCTGGTCTAGTGTTAGAGGATGTGGTGGGGGCTGGTCTAGTGTTGTTAGAGGATGTGGTGGGGGCTGATCTAGTGTTAGAGGATGTGGTGGGGGCTGGTCTAGTGTTAGAGGATGTGGTGGGGGCTGGTCTAGTGTTGTTAGAGGATGTGGTGGGGGCTGATCTAGTGTTAGAGGATGTGGTGGGGGCTGATCTAGTGTTAGAGGATGTGGTGGGGGCTGATCTAGTGTTGTTAGAGGATGTGGTGGGGGCTGGTCTAGTGTTGTTAGAGGATGTGGTGGGGGCTGGTCTAGTGTTGTTAGAGGATGTGGTGGGGGCTGGTCTAGTGTTGTTAGAGGATGTGGTGGGGGCTGGTCTAGTGTTGTTAGAGGATGTGGTGGGGGCTGGTCTAGTGTTGTTAGAGGATGTGGTGGGGGCTGGTCTAGTGTTGTTAGAGGATGTGGTGGGGGCTGGTCTAGTGTTAGAGGATGTGGTGGGGGCTGGTCTAGTGTTGTTAGAGGATGTGGTGGGGGCTGGTCTAGTGTTGTTAGAGGATGTGGTGGGGGCTGGTCTAGTGTTAGAGGATGTGGTGGGGGCTGGTCTAGTGTTAGAGGATGTGGTGGGGGCTGATCTAGTGTTAGACGCAGACGCAGGGGGTGTGGTCATTAGCAGGAGGGATCATCATAACGAAACCCAAACTGACTTCAGGCTCCGAAAACTATTCCTGAACTATAATACCATGTTCATATGAGATATACTATATATATATATATATATATATATATATATATATATATATATATTCTAACACATTCAACACAGTAAAGACAGTTAAGAAAGTAAAGTAAAGAAATTAGGTTTTTGTATATGTAGTTGTAGATTGTGTGTGTGTGTGTGTGTGTGTGTGTGTGTGTGTGTGTGTGTGTGTGTGTGTGTGTGTGTGCAAATGTTATCAGTACATCTGAGAGGAGTTAGTGATTGAACCCTGTCCATTAAGTAAGTCAGTTTTATATATGACAGTGTTATCTATAGTGTTCTGACCAAGACCGTGTGTGTGTGTGTGTGTGTGTGTGTGTGTCTTCATGAGAGACGTGTAATATATGTATGTATGACAGAGTTTATGTAATAAGCTACCCATAAACAGGACCATTGGCTGGTTCCTCCTCTCCACTAGCACATCTTTTGTGGCCATTATTAGTTATATGCTTTTATATAAAATGTTGATTTTGAGTGTACATCACTGACTCAAGGTATGTTAAAGGAAAGGGATCATTTACATATTCATAGATAAAGACATGCAGGTGGTGACATGGGAGCGAGGACCGAGGAGTATGGGGGGCACGTGAATCACTGCTCACAGTTCAGAGTTCTGCCCTGAATGAGTCTAAGCCTTGATTGAATTACGGCCGTTATTAATCAAAGTAAAGCACATGATTACAATTAACTGACAATGGCGGTCTCAATGACATATTAAATGTCTGCGATATCTTGTGGTAAAGGGGGCTTTGTTTGCTGTGTCCCACATTCATTTTGCAGCTAGAGTGGAGCGCTGCAATGTGTAAGTGAGAAATAGGGAGCGGGTGGGTTCTCTCTGCTTGAAATGTGACAATATCGCAACCTTGACTGTAAGTTGGTTTTTCAGAACAGAAGCAGATAGGATTCTCTCTCTCTCTCTCTCTCTCTCTCTCTCTCTCGCTCTCTCTCTCATACACACACAAACTCTCTCTCTCTCTCTCTCTCTCTCTCTCTCTCTCTCTCTCAAGCCTAGGGGTTAAAGGTCGTCCTCCAAACTCCTTCTTTGGGTAGCTGTAGTACCTGAACCATCCACACGATGGCACTAAAGTACGTCCTTTTTAACAGCAACCTCTTGATTTGTAAAACTATGATGACATAAGTGAAAGTGAAAGCAGTTTTGATTGTTGTCATATTTCTTCATATGAAACAGGGTGTGGTTGGTAAGCCAGTGAGGATGTGTGGTAATGAACTGTCTGTATATTTAGCAATCACCACCACGTTTTTGACGTAAACAAAGGAAGCACATACAAAAAGTATTTTTGCCCTGAACATTATATTTTAAACAATGGAAAATATATGAATCAAAAGGATTACGTCATGTGCCTTTTAACACAAATTATGATAATAGTAGTAATAACAATAATAATAATAATAATATTGTTATTGAATACATACAGAACGTTTGGGCTGCTCAAGAGGGATTTCTCTAATATCCGTGTTGTTTGTACCACTTGGCTCTGGCAGTGACATCATTGGAGTAGTCTCCTCCTGTGGTGTGTTGGTCCACATTCTCATAGGAGTCGACATTATCGTCCCCCATGTTGTAGGCGGCAATCGCTCCTGCAAAGTCATCCAGAAGTGACACAGTGTTATAAAGCAGAAGGTAGATTAGAGGTGCTGTAGGTAAGATTTAAGAGCTATTATTTGAGTGTAATTTGTTTAAAATGGCACAGTCGTCCTTCAGCTATAAGTGAGTGAAATGCGCTGTGAAAATATCTGTTCTGGTTGACTGCTCCTGCCTCTGTATGAGACAATTGAGTTCGCCCTCGGCTCATTTCTGACCAATCCTCGTAAAATGCAATACTTCTCAATGGTGGAGAAACATAAGGCGGGAGAGGGTGTTTTTTGGGTTGTTTAGTTTTTAAATATTTCCCTCTTCCACTTTTCTCTGCTCTGTCTCTTTACTGCTCTTCATTCTTACGCAGCTTTAACCGCACTTTTCAAAAAGTAAAAGAGTGCAGGGTGTCAGAATGAGGACTTATAATAATACATGAATAATACAAACCCTTCAGCTTCTGTTCTGCTCCCCAGTCGGGGAACTTGTTCTGGATCTTTTTAATGAAATTAACCAAGATCCCAGTTGCTTGGTTCAGGTGCTCCTCACCATTCCACTTTCCTCTGGCTCTGTGATTACCGCCGTTTGGATTCACATCCAGCTGTAGGAGAAAGCCATGTTGCAGTGGCTGTTTTAGGCCGTTTTTGGGGGGGCTTCAGCCTCCCCAAATTCAATCTCAGCCCCCCCAAACCAACGATACCAATATTATGTTTGTACTCCAAATAGAACCCGAGATATGTCCTAATTAATACAGTACTACTTAAATGCCATAACTCCGCCCACCACGGCGACGCTGGTAGACAGATCTAATGTACGGTTTCAATGGCAGCAGTACAATAAGCTGGAGAGACTCAAGACAGGTAACATTATTAAAGATTTCCTTCCAACTTGTTGGGAAGTGGGAACATTTTAATGTGTGTTGGTAGAACTTTATATTGCCATCAGGCCGACATTAACCTCATTGGCTAACACAACACTCCTGTTATCTAGTGGGAGGGAGGGAGGGAGGGAGGGAGGGAGGGAGAGAGAGATACCACGCACGCACGTGGGGATTGTTGTTGATCCACTTGACTGACTTACTTCACCACTTTTGTTGAGATAATTGACTTAATATTACCAGCAAATACTACTAGTGAATTAACCCTAGAGGTCCGCAGTATCGCTGGTGTTTGTAGCTTACCCAGAAGCCGAGCAGTCAAGCCGGTAAGATCGGGTGTCCAATAGGAGACCCTGTCACATACGGCTAAAATCCAATGGGGAAGCTGTGAGCGGTCACATGATCAGCCAAAGAGTATTTATTTACATCAAGATGGTTGCTCTGTTGCCATCAGGAAATCTATAATAGTATAGTAGTAAATAATATATTTTATATCATAGTTAGAGCCTTGGTTATTTCCCCCCTAATCCCCAAGACCTAAAAGAACAGCTATACAACATTTAAAAACAACTTCATAATCATTTTCTGTGTGTTTACCATATTGAGAAAAACACCTGATGCAGTAATTGATAGATTTGCCAATCTCAAGGTCAGGCGACACAGATTAACTGTAGGCTAGAGGGATGTTGTTTGTTTTAAAATATATATATTTAACCTTTATTTTATTTAACTTGTATTTGTGACTGAAAAGTTAGTATGCAAAATGTATAAAATACATTTTTGTGCAATGTTATTAAGAATATGGCTTGCATTGTGTTCAGTTAAGCAAGCATAAATAGGTCTTTGTGGCTCAACAATAAAGATTTTCTCAACTGTATGTCTTGCTAGTCATAATTGTACAGTATAATGACATACTGTAGGCTTTTATAAATTGCTGTGTGTTTAATTGTTATAGCTGATACCATATGAGGAGATGAGATGGTGAAATAGAAGTAGGCCTAATTGGCCTACTTGGGCCTGTTGCCAGCATGATTCTCTCACATACGTGATTTCTCTTTCCCTCACAGCCCCTCTGAGCCCCCCAAAGGTCTGATCCTAGAGCCGCCCCTGCCATGTTGCATATGACAATCATAGAAAGGCCTACATGATCAAGTCACATTGTATCATTTATTATTTCCAACTAAATAAAACAATATTAAATATAAATGTATTACCTGCATCAGTCCAAAGGCATTACCGTGGTCCCCCCAGCCGTTGTTGCCTTTGATGGTGTTCCCGGCGCGGCACACTCTGGAGATGATGCCGGCGATGACAGCTGGGTCCACACCATGCCTCTGCCCCACTCGCTTAATCATGGACTTATAAATTGCCATTCTCTCAGCATCGGTTTTAGCCATTGTATACGATGCATGTACACCTTTTGGACAGACAATATGTTTTAGGCCTACAGTAGGCAGGTTGTCTTGTCACTTTGCATGGGTTATACAACGTTCAACGACATGTGTCTGACTTCAGTAAAATGAATGGCTACTTCCACAGCTGTAAGTGTAGATGTTGAACAGCAGCACCCTACCGTGGTATCGCAGGTCATCCTGTTGCGCGGTTTGCCACGACGCGCCTGATGTTTGTACCTTCATGATGTCTCCTAGAAAGGTTCAGTTGATTCAATTATTACTGACTGGTATCAACATCAATAGGCCCTATCAATCATTCGCTGAAATCAGGGTAACATAGTCGTCATATATACTTGTGTAATGTCTAATTTAAAAAATAAATCATCTCCCTGTAGTATTTCTGATAAGAACATTTTATAATTCTTACCCATATTTGATTTGTATGTGAGTTCCTTGTTGCAGCAGAGGTTGAGACGTCTTGGGTGTCGCTACTTGTCCTGCTTCCTACTGCAGTCAAGCCAGACGTTCCTCCGATCACCGTGGTCAAATCAGCCGCACTTATATTTCTAGTGTACAAGTATTCTCAGCATTACGGTAAAAGTGGAGAAACAGCGTATTTACTTCCGGTTTTCAAAATAAATGTATTAAGAACAGTAAGCCATAATTCAAACCTACATTTAAATAAAATATGTTGTATTAAAGTGTTCCATGCGCCCATGATGAATGAAAAACTTAATATCAAGTATCTTTATTGCACCAGTGTGGAGAAATGCCAAAAATAAAAGTCCCATATTTGTACCTCCGAGTGTCATATTTTCTTATATTTGAGCTACTGTAAAATCACTTTGCTCAATAATTCCTTATGGGACATATGGGACTTTTATTGTAGAATATCTCCAAATTGGTACAGTAAAAATGCTTGATATTGACTGTGGGTGTAGTCTTACATGTGTAGAAGTCAAATATACCATCCATAGCCAGGAATTATTGAGCAAAGTGATTTTACAGTAGCTCAAATATGAAATTGTGCTATCTGGAGGTACACATATGGGACTTTTATTGTTGAATATCTCCAAATTGGTACAGTAAAAATGCTTGATATTGAGTGTGGGTGTAGTCTCAGATGTGTAGAAGTCAAATATACCATCCATAGCCAGGAATTATTGAGCAAAGTGATTTTACAGTAGCTCAAATATAAGAAAATATGCCACTTGGAGGAACAAATATGGGACTTTTATTTTGCCATTTCTCCACACTGGTGCAATAAAGATACTTTATATTAAGTTTTTCATTCATTATGGGCGCATGAAACACTTTAATACAACATATTTTATTTAAATGTAGGTTTGAATTATAGCTTACTGTTCTTAATACATTTATTTTGAAAACCGGAAGTGAATACGCTGTTTCTCCCATAGACATATATACGTAGACGCCTCATAGACTGACGCTGCCTGTTGGAGCTGACGTATCAGCGCGGCCGCCATCTTGGATGGGTCCCCAGTGCGCCCCCAGTGCATTCATTTCTACTGAGGAAGGTGTATCCCCAACTACAATAATAAGCGTAACTCCCCGAATTTTTACCGGATTTTCACACGGTTTGGTTTGTTACAAATGGCAGAGATGTATTTATGATACAGGACGAATTAATATTTTTTTTATATATTTTTTTAAATAATAAGAATTATTGTTCAATCTTACTTGTGAAAGGTAATCCCACGCGATCTGGTGTCAATACTGCGCCGTAAGCTGCACAAAATACTGGCATAGCTTGCTCTCCCGTTGACCCCTATGCTAGACTAGAGTGAGGAGACCCAACCAATATGGCGGCGACGCTGGGTTACGTTCCAGCACGTCATGAGGCGTCTACGTATATATGTCTATGGTTTCTCCACTTTTACCGTAATGCTGAGAATATTGTACACTCGAAATATAAGTGCGGCGGAGGAACGGCTGGCTTGACCGCAGTATATTAACAACGTCATTGTGACTAGTCAGAATTTGTATAAAAGATATCTATAACGTCATTCTGACTAGTCAAAACGACAGTTAGAGATATAATTCATTACCTCAGCAGTGATGTCACTGAAAATGACACTCGACTCGTCACATATCCTGACATTTGCAGATATCTGCAATTCAGTTTTGACTACTCCAAATAAAAATATGCAGATATCTCAAACGTCATTATGACTAGTCTGAATTGTTGTGCATGACGTTGCTCATGCGAGGCTTCCCATTGGATATTGGCCCAGCAAAGCATTTGAAGAATGTTAACAGAAGCAATGGCGGTTGCTGTTGTAGATAAGATAGTTAGAAAATGCCATGAAATAGAAAGAGCTTATCATCAAGGAGTTTGTGGTGAACGAGTATGGCAAGCCGTTTTAACATTTATTAGCTAAGTTTGACTATCCGGAATTAACATTATGGATATTAACAACGTCATTGTGACTAGTCAGAATTTGTATTCAAGATATCTGTAAAGTCATTCTGACTAGTCAAAACTGAATGACAGATATCAGCAGTGATGTCACTGAAAATGACACTCAACTCGTCACACATCCTAAATGACATTTGCAGATATCTGCAATTCTGTTTTTGACTACCCCAAATAATAGTTGCAGATATCTCAAATGTCATTATGACTAGTCCGAATTGTTGTGCATGACGTTGCTCATGCGAGGCTTCCCATTGGATATTGGCCCAGCAAAGCATTTGAACAGTGTTAACAGAAAAATCTACACACAAAAAAGTGCTGGGTTAAAAAATAACCCAACCTTAAACCAGGCTATGGGACAGAACACGCGGTGAGTTGGTTTGACCCAAGTGCTGGGTTTTACCATGTTACCCAGATGTTGAGTTGTTTATTTGACCCAACCTAGTGGGTGAAATTAACTCTATTGCTGGGTTAAATACAACCCATATACTGGGTTATTTCAGAACCCAACCCAGTGGGTGAAATTAACTCTATTGCTGGGTTAAATACTACCCATACACTGGGTTATTTCCTATCTCATTGCCTTGCTGCTTTTATATTAAATAATAGTAACATCCCATAATCACAAAAACACATACAAAAAGGCCACTGTAATTCAATGACATTTGACAAATGTTGACATATACATCCCTGGTGCTAAATACAGGGGCTGTACATAAAAAAACATTTAAAGAACAGCTTAGAAGAAGTCACAAACAGTCATTAGTGCATTATAAAAATCTAGTCAGGCAGACTTTAGTGGTTCTTGAGGCCCTTTCAGCTCTTTGGGCTTGAACACCTAAGAATAATAAATGTTACAAATGACAAGTGTTACCATAACAACGAAGTAGACTGGCAAGCAGGTATACCAAGCAAGCAACGCAACTAATTTCCATGTAAGGCAGTTGTATCCATAATATACGGGTGAGGAGACCCAAACAATATGGCGCTGGATTACGTTCCAGCACGTCATGAGGCGTCTACGTATATTATGTCTATGGTTGTATCTGTTGGCCACTAGGTGGCGTTTTAGCCCTTGGTTGTCGATCCGAGTTTGTTTTATATGAATTCTTTTTGATCCCTCTGATACACCGTAGGGTTGATGCGAGTTTCGCGTACGACACCATTTTGCTTTGGATGTGCGTTATCAACTCTACAGGTGAGTCGTGTTATTTCTGTGGGTGAAATGAAAGGGAGATATCTTAGTGAATACCACACTCGAGTTCGTTTTTTGTGAGCTAATCTGAAAGTTAAACTGTTGAGCAGTTGAATGCTGGGTGATTGGCACAGCTGGCGATTTTGTTTATCTATAGAATAACGAGTGGAATATGGCTAGTAATGAGAAGAAATGTGTTAAATGTATAAATGTACTTATTAAGAACTGGATGTGCGTTATCAACTCTATAGACTGTTGGAAAATAAAACATCTCACCACCATTCCCGAACCTCTTCATCTCCCGTGTGGATTCTTCTGCGCACAGCCACCCGCCAAAATAACCAACAGAACACAACGCAGAGTAGCAGCGGGTCGCTGGAGAGCGAGAGAGGGTTACATATACTTCCAAAACACAATTTCACACAGAAGTAAGTTAAAGTAAACACTGTAAGCTCAGACTTATATACAATCCATAGTCAATAAGGAACACGGGGAAGAAAACTTACAACAGCTCTATGCTGTACATACAATAAAAACATCGAAAACCTTTACGCGCCCCCTAAGTGTGCAAAAAAACTTAAAGGATGACGACTCATGTCCATCAATACCATACACGGCATGCTGGAAAAACTCCCAGGTGGGCCGGCACTGCTTGGTGTAATTGATGTCCAGAACAAAGAAAGCCTTGAAACCAACACATCTGCTCCCAGCAGCAATCTCAATGGCATGGCCTGCAACAATGGTGAAGGTCTGGCAGATGGTCTTCTCATCCCTAAGGCACAAAATGTGCGGGAATGGTTGGTTTGTCTCTGCGTTTTGAAGATATTCAATCATGTTGGTCCCCACCTGTTAATTACACATCAGTCACTTAGTGTTGCAATATAACTTGCAATTAAAGTCCCCCTCCACTCAAAAATGTATTTTTCTTCTTGTTCCTACAGTTGAATGTTTCACTGTGCAGAATTTGACACCAGAAGGCTGTTTTCACATTCATCTACTGAAAGTGGAACGTCGACATCACAACTAGTTTGGAAGCCAATTCTGGTCCAATATTCAACTTACATAAGTGTAATGTGGACACTTGAAGCCTCCAGTGCACATACACTGAGAACGCACTTTTCAGGGAAGTAGGAGACATCTTGTGTCCAACAGTTAAACTTTGGAAATGAAAAATAATTACATATTCATAGACAATGGAATTTTGAATGAGGGAGAAGGAGTAGATGTCATTTTAAAGGTCCAATGTGTAACATTTTGGGGGATCTATTGGCAGAAATTGAATATAATATTTATAAGTATGTTTTCATTAGTATATAATCACCTGAAAATAAGAATCGTAAGAGAAAAGCTGGAACCGATAGATCCTTTTTCAGCAAGCAAAAATGCGCTGTAAGTGCAATCCTACATGAGAAACCTACAAATTAACTTATTAGCTATTACTTATAGATAGTTATTCAATAATATCCTCCTCTTTCATCTATTGCTAACGTTAACGGTTAGCTAGCAGTAACACTGCAGTTAGCTACATATCGGCTGTAGCTACAGTCTATGCTTTGGCTACTACAAATTTCTGTCTTTCACTTTTATTGGTTGACTGGAATACCTTTTGTACAGTAGCGATGGTTTCTGGTGTTCTACATACATTCCATATACAAGTCAAGTTAATTCCATATTGCGTTAGCCTTTGCTTAGCCTGGCAAGCCAGACCCACATCAGAAAGATGTAAGGTCTGGCTCAGCTCCATTGGCAGTGTGGGCGGGATAAACGGTTGTCTTTCAAGTTCCCTCTGCACGCAATAGGATAGCGCTACAACCAATCAGAGCAACGAAGAAGGTGACGTAGTCAGACTACGTAATTAATCAAAACTCAGAATAAATATTTCTTTTCGAGGAAAGACTTCAGTGCCGTTCTTTGTTATTTTCTCAAATAAAATGTTAACTTCAAGTCTTGAAGAGTCGCGGCCAAAGCCGAGTCGAAAGACAACCGTTCGCCAGCAGCAGCAGCCATTGTTTACCTCTAACACGGAACCGTCGCAACTCTGTCGTCATGGTAGCCCGGCTTCCGACTCCGCCCCTCACGCTGTGATTGGTCAGACATACTTGGTGTTCCCAGCACCAAAAAGCCGACGGAGCCGTGCTAGACCTACCTAGCTGCCAAATAAATGTGCTGCCGCTAGGGGGTGTCTAGAGTTCTAGGCTAGCCTTTGCTAGTATTAGGCATAAAAGCTAGCCTCCCAAGTTCACCGTTCTCTCACGGTCACAATGTTCGATCTGAATGCACCATTGGAATGCACCGACTCCGCTGTCATTTTACAACGCCATGTTTCTACAGTGGCTCACAGTCGACAAATCAAACGACTAGATAGCCTACTAAATTGCGTTTTGACATGTTTGCAACCTGCGGATTTACCATTAGATGTCCCTATTGTGAGGATGTCATCGTGCGTGCCTATCACATGATTTTCCAGACTCGACGGTTTCGGTTGAGTATGTGGGGATTTTTTCGGTCGCAATTGGTTTTTAAAAGTGGTGGGGACAAAATTCAAATTATAAATAGTGATGGGGACATGTCCCCACCATCCCCCCCGTAATCTACGCGCCTGGACAAGTGTCAAGGTTCCGCTTGTGATTGGTCAGTTGTCAAAAAAACACCTGACGTCGGGCACTTTTTTCCTCAAAGTTGAACTTTTTTCAACTTTTTTTTACGCTCGGTGCGGGAGAAAAAAATGCCGAGAGGCGTTTAAAAAATGCCAGGGACTGTTTCCAAAAACGCTCTGCTACATAGGACTATAATGTAAAACGAGCGCTGGCAGAAAAAAAACGCTAGGTGTGAACACGCCCTAAGAAAGTAAAGTAAAGAAATTAGGTTTTTGTATATGTAGTTTATACACTACCTGCATTATGTACTTAATAACTAAATAACTTAATGTTTATATTTAAATATGCCCACTAAGAAACAAGTTCTAGCCTTTTGATGCCATTAGCAACAAAAAATGACTAACACATATTCCAATGTGAACCAAGCTTTTTATTTTTTACATTGTGGTTGTTTGTGTTTTAAAATCTGAGCAGACTGAATGGCCACTGGGTTGCCTTGTTAATATTCAGTTTTCATTTAGTTCTGTGGGTATGATGTTCTCTATGAATCAAGATGTAAAGCTATATGCAGATTGTGTGTGTGTGTGTGTGTGTGTGTCTTCATGAGAGACGTGTAATATATGTATGTATGACACAGTTTATGTACAGTAATAAACTACCCATAAACAGGACCATTGGCTGGTTCCTCCTCTCCACTAGCACATCTTTTGTGGCCATTATTAGTTCTATGCTTTTAATGTTGATTTTGAGTGTACATCACTGACTCAAGGTATGTTAAAGGAAAGGGATCATTTACATATTCATAGATAAAGACATGCAGGTGGTGACATGGGAGCGAGGACCGAGGAGTATGGGGGGCACGTGAATCACTGCTCACAGTTCAGAGTTCTGCCCTGAATGAGTCTAAGCCTTGATTGAATTACGGCCGTTATTAATCAAAGTAAAGCACATGATTACAATTAACTGACAATGGCGGTCTCAATGACATATTAAATGTCTGCGATATCTTGTGGTAAAGGGGGCTTTGTTTGCTGTGTCCCACATTCATATTGCAGCTGGGGTGGAGCGCTGCAATGTGTAAGTGAGAAATAGGGAGCGGGTGGGTTCTCTCTGCTTGAAATGTGACAATATCGCAACCTTGACTGTAAGTTGGTTTTTCAGAACAGAAGCAGATAGGATTCTCTCTCTCTCTCGCTCTCTCTCAAGCCTAGGGGTTAAAGGTCGTCCTCCAAACGCCTTTGGGTAGCTGTAGTACCTGAACCATCCACACGATGGCACTAAAGTACGTCCTTTTTAACAGCAACCTCTTGATTTGTAAAACCAGAGCCCGTCTACGGAGAGCCTGTCCACTCCCTATTAAGTCCCATTGTACCGAATTTTGGTTGCAGTTCCACCAGAGCTCCACTGGGGGCGATCGCCCGTGAGTGCAGAATGAATGGGAGCAGATGGAGCTAGACGGCTAAATGTGTCTCTTTCACCTGATTCTCATTGAGAAATCTCAGATTTGATTGTAGTTTTTACAAGTTCAACATGGGTTATAGATCGAAAGTTGAATGAACGAGTACTTATGTCCTTTCGATTTCTTACAGGACGAGTTGTTGTTGCCCATAACACGCTAGCATTCTGCTAATGAACGCTGATTGGTCAGTGAAGGACTGATTACGACCAGAGATCCTGCTTGATGGCATCTTGGCATCCGAAGCGGGACCAGAATGTTAAGGTGGACCTTTTCGCCCAAGTTCTTTTTTTTTTTAACACAGCAACTTTTTTTGGTTGCTGGCACTTTTATCTGCGTATCGTTATGTATGTACTGCTGTGTTGTCGATGCCTTGAGGGAAAGGGAGAGGCTTACCGTAAAGCAGTATCTCTGGTCGTAAGATGTGTATGACGTCATTGACATTTTAAAATACTTTTTTAAAGCAAATAAGTGACTCTAAAAAATCTAACACCCAGCAATGTGTAATTTCTTTGCATCTCCTTTCGAAAGCAACATTCAAATTACTAGACAAAAAATTATATCCTGAGAAAAGTGGAGTTTGAGGGGTATAGCTCCGTAGACCGCCATTCATTCTGCACTCACCATGTGAGCGCCCTCACATGGAACCAGAGGGGAACTGCAACAGTTCAGAACCCGGAAGTAAACCGAGAGTGGAACTTCTCTCCTTATTAGACATTCTCTGGTAAAACTATGACGTAGTGACGTTTCTCAAGTTTTCCTGGTTCCAATAAACATCACTGGTGACTGACTGCAGACTAGATTCTAACAATGCTTGAGTCCAAAAAATATAATGTCCAGAAGTTTGTTGGATTTGCAAAAAAGGTCTTGTGGTTTATTTTGTACAAAAATCAAAGAAAACTGACTTAGAATACTTAAAACAAACAAGAGCAGGATGTGGGCTAAGCCATTGTAGAAAAACTTTTTGCTGTGTAATCAGCCACACCTGGCACTCTGTCTATGTCCCATTATATGCACACAGGCACTCAAGACCTGTAGAGGTCACCAAAAACAAGCATTGCACACAAATAATACTAAACAGAATATGGCTCCTACATATGACATAAGCGAAAGCAGTGAAAGCAGTTTTGATTGTTGTCATATTTCTTCATATGAAACAGGGTGTGGTTGGTAAGCCAGTGAGGATGTGTGGTAATGAACTGTCTGTATATTTAGCAATCACCACCACGTTTTTGACGTAAACAAAGGAAGCACATACAAAAAGTATTTTTGCCCTGAACATTATATTTTAAACAATGGAAAATATATTAATCAAAAGAATTACGTCATGTGCCTTTTAACACAAATTATGATAATAGCAGTAATAATAATAATAATACTAGTGTTACAGAACGTTTGGGCTGCTCAAGAGGGATTTCTCTAATATCCGTGTCGTTTGTACCACTGGGCTCTGGCAGTGACATCATTGGAGTAGTCTCTTCCTGTGGTGTGTTGGTCCACATTCTCATAGGAGTGGACATTACCATCTCCCATGTTGTAGGCGGCAATCGCTCCTGCAAAGTCATCCAGAAGTGACACAGTGTTATAAAGCAGAAGGTAGATTAGAGGTGCTGTAGGTAAGATTTAAGAGCTGCTATTTGAGTGTAATTTGTTTAAAATGGCACAGCCGTCCTTCAGCTATAAGTGAGTGAAATGCGCTGTGAAAGTATCTGTTCTGGTTGACTGCTCATGCCTCTGTATGAGACAATTGAGTTCGCCCTCATTTCTGACCAGTCAGTGTAAAATGCAATACTTCTCAGTGGTGGAGAAACATAAGGTGGGAGAGGGCGTTTTTTGGGTTGTTTAAAATATTTCCCTCTTCCACTTTTCTCTGCTCTGTCTCTTTACTGCTCTCCATTCTTACAGCAGCTTTAACCACACATTTCAAAAAGTAAACAAATGCAGGGTGTCAGAATGAGGACTTATAATAATACATAAATAATACAAACCCTTCAGCTTCTGTTCTGCTCCCCAGTTGGGGAACTTGTTCTGGATCCGTTTAATGAAATAAACCAAGATCCCAGTTGCTTGGTTCAGGTGCTCCTCACTATCCCACTTTCCTTCGGCTTTGTGATTACCGCCGTTTGGATTCACATCCACCTGTAGGAGAAAGCCATGTTGCATATGACAATCATAGATAGGCCTACATGATCAAGTCACATTGTATCATTTATTATTTCCAACTAAATAAAACAATATTAAATATAAATGTATTACCTGCATCAGTCCAAAGCCATTACCGTTGTCCCCCCAGCCGTTGTTGTCTTTGATGGTGTTCCCGGCGCGGGACTCTCTGGAGATGATGCCAGCGATGAGAGCTGGGTCCACACCATGCCTCTGCCCCACTCGCTTAATCATGGACTTATAACCTTCCATTCTCCCAACATCGGTTTTAGCCATTGTTTCCGATGCCCTTACACCTTTGGGACAGACAATATGTTTTAGGCCTACAGTAGGCAGGCTGTCTTGTCACTTTGCATGGGTTATACAACGTTCAACGACATGTGTCTGACTTCAGTAAAATGAATGGCTACTTCCACAGCTGTAAGTCTAGATGTTGAACAGCAGCACCCTACCGTCGTATCCCAGTTTATCCTGATTCGCGGTTTGCTGCGACGCGCCTGATGTTTGTACCTTCATGATGTCTCCTAGAAAGGTTCAATTGATTCAATTATTACTGACTGATATCAACATCAATAGGCCCTATCTATCATTCGCTGAAATCAGGGTAACATAGTTGTCATACTCGTGTAATGTCTAATTTAAAAAAAAAATCATCTTCCTGTAGTATTTCTGATAAGAACATTTTATAATTCTTACCCATATTTGATTTGTATGTGAGTTCCTTGTTGCAGCAGAGGTTGAGACGTCTTGGGTGTCGCTGCTCGTCCTGTTTCCTACTCTACGACGACGACGGGAGGAAATGGTTTATATACACAGGACAGGACTAGTTTCACTTTCACTTTGAATCACAGCGAGCAGTCACGTGCAGGGGGGGGGGGGGGGGGGGGGAATATAGTTTCGGAGCCCACTCCCTCATATCCTATCTTTATCTATATATGGGATCATTAGCAGGAGGGACCATCATAACGAAACCCAAAAACTATTCCTGAACTATATTACCATGTTTATATGGTTTATATATACACTCACCGGCCACTTTATTAGGTACACCTTGCTAGTACCGGGTTGGACCCCCTTTTGCCTTCAGAACTGCCTTAATCCTTCGTGGCACAGATTCAACAAGGTACTGGAAACATTCCTCAGAGAGTTTGGTCCATATTGACATGATAGCATCACGCAGTTGCTGCAGATTTGTCGGCTGCACATCCATGATGCGAATCTCCCGTTCCACCACATCCCAAAGGTGCTCTATTGGATTGAGATCTGGTGACTGTGGAGGCCATTTGAGTACAGTGAACTCATTGTCATGTTCAAGAAACCAGTCTGAGATGATTCGCGCTTTATGACATGGCGCGTTATCCTGCTGGAAGTAGCCATCAGAAGATGGGTACACTGTGGTCATAAAGGGATGGACATGGTCAGCAACAATACTCAGGTAGTCTGTGGCTTTGACACGATGCTCAATTGGTACTAATAAGCCCAAAGTGTGCCAGGAAAATATCCCCCACACCATTACACCACCACCACCAGCCTGAACCGTTGATACAAGGCAGGATGGATCCATGCTTTCATGTTGTTGACGCCAAATTCTGACCCTACCATCCGAATGTCGCAGCAGAAATCGAGACTCATCAGACCAGGCAACGTTTTTCCAATCTTCGATTGTCCAATTTTGGTGAGCCTGTGCGAATTGTAGCCTCAGTTTCCTGTTCTTAGCTGACAGAGTGGCACCCGGTGTGGTCTTCTGCTGCTGTAGCCCATCCGCCTCAAGGTTCGACGTGTTGTGCGTTCAGAGATGCTCTTCTGCATACCTCTGTTGTAACGAGTGGTTATTTGAGTTACAGTTGCCTTTCTATCAGCTCGAACCAGTCTGGCCATTCTCCTCTGACCTCTAGCATCAACAAGGCATTTGCGCCCACAGAACTGCCGCTCACTGGATATTTTCTCTTTTTCGGACCATTCTCTGTAAACCCTAGAGATGGTTGTGCGTGAAAATCCCAGTAGATCAGCAGTCTCTGAAATACTCAGACCAGCCCGTCTGGCACCAACAACCATGCCACGTTCAAAGTCACTTAAATCACCTTTCTTCCCCATTCTGATGCTCGGTTTGAACTGCAGCAGATCGTCCTGACCATGTCTACATGCCTAAATGCATTGAGTTGCTGCCATGTGATTGGCTGATTAGAAATTTGCGTTAACGAGCAGTTGGACAGGTGTACCTAATAAAGTGGCTGGTGAGTGTATATACAGAGAGAGAGAGAGAGAGAGAGAGACTCCGAAAACTATTCCTAAACTATATTACCATGTTTCCGCATTGAAATTGCCAAATAATGGTACTAGTCTCGGCGCTACAACAAATATCCAGTGGGGCCGTAGTTGAGCATAGTGAAAGTGGTTTGTCTCTACAGCACTGCTAGACCTTTAGTATGAATGTAATGAGTACCAAGGTCTAGTTAGGACTAGGCTAATTCAGTGGTATGCTCCCTAGGAGAAAATTATACACACAAAAAAATCACTAAAATAGTGCATTCTCGTTGCTTTCCTAATAATCTGACTAAGAACTGAAAGATAAATCACTTGGGTGTAAATACATGCAAGGACACGCACGTTTTACATTAACTGAAAACGTCAAGTGAGGGGGCATGAGAATGAAGTGGGGGGACACTGCCCCCTGGTGCCCCCTCGTGGAGCCGACTCTGAATAGTACACTTGATTTTATGAGTAGTTAACCTATATGATATGGAAGTGTTTTTTTAGATTAACATTGGAAACGTGGTGATATCTAACCCTATCAGCAAAATAAGGACATTTTATTAAATTTAGAAACAAGCTGTGATTTTATATTGTTTGCTACTTCTGCAAAAGCTGGGCTGAATAAATCTGACAGGCATCACAAATCTTATCAAAAGCTCTTTTAATCCATCCAACAACTCTTGCAGATGTTTCCATACAGAACGAAAATAAAGGGACAACCAAATATATTGCAATGATCACCACTATCTGTTGCTGCAGCAGCAGAAGTGGGCAGTGCTTCCTCACTACAGGGTCAACAGAAAACCACTCAAAATGATGGCTCAGCCAGGGTGGGGGGGGGTGAATAGTTGAATATACAGGGATGACTTTAAAGTATAGGAGCAGCTTGTGGTCACTCCATGGCCTCCTGGTTCTCCTGGTCCCCGCCCATCTCCTCGCTGGGCTCCTTGCCCTCCTTGCTCCTCTTGCTCTTTTTGTGTTTGTGACGACGGTGGCTGTCGCCCTCCTCGCTGTCGTGCCTCCTCCGGCTGCTGCTGCTGATGAGGAGGTGGTCGAGAGAGATGGGAAATGTATGTAGAGAGAGCGAGAGAGGAGGTGGTGGATGTAGACAGAGGGAGAGAGAGAAAAATATTGAGAGATTGAAATATATTTAAATTGGACAAGATATGTAGTTGCAACAAAAAGGGAAAACAAGGCAGGATAGGCGAGTGTGTGCCTAGGTTTTGAGCCTCAATTCTTCTGGTGGCCAGTGGCCACTGCTTGCGTCGTGTTGTGTGGCATGTGCATTGTGTGTGTGTGTGTGTGTGTGTGTGTGTGTGTGTGTGTGTGTGTGTGTGTGTGTGTGTGTGTGTGTGTGTGTGTGTGTGTGTGTGTGTGTGTGTGTGTGTGTGTGTGTGTGTGTGTGTGTGTGTGTGTGTGTGTGTGTGTGTGTATAGACCTGCGTGAAGACTTGTGGCGTCCTTCCTCCTTCTCCCTGTGTCTCCTCTCTCTGTGCCGGTCCTCTTTCTCTCTGCTGGAGCGCTCGCGATGGCGCTCCCCATAGCCTCCGCGCTCCGGGTATTCACGGAAACGGAAGCGCTCCTCGTCACTGCAGAGGTTATTGGTTGACATACAGGACCGTTGATTAGATATGATGTCACGGACCAAGCACGTCATCCTAGTTGGATATATATCTAGAGCACATCCAGCCTTAAGACAAGATACAGGCTAAAACACTGAAATGGGGAACCGTCACACTCAGCTACTTTCTAATATACAGCAAGAGAGTACTGCTTCATACATGCAAAAAATCGGACAAGGAGCTTCATTTTTCTGCATCGATAAATCCATCTATCTGTATATATATACTTTCCATCTCTCTGGTATACCTGGTATAGCTCATCGCTGATGGGCTGTGCTCCCGCTCTCTCTCCCGCTCATGGGGCCTCTCTCGGGGCCTCTCCCGCTCCTTGTCCCTCTTCTCCTCCCTACGAGGGTAGTATTCCCACTGCTTGGAGTTGTCCATCATGGGAGGCCAAGCTGGAGCCACACCCCCTGGCATGACTGGAGGGTACGCACCTGTGAGGAGTTTGATGTTCTCTGATCAGGGTTTGCTGGTGGTTCCTCGCTCCAGGCTCAAGACAAATACTTCAACCAGGCTTTGAGTTGCGTGCAAAGCTATCATTTGTACAAATAATGGTCTCAACCCATGACTCTAGACCAATACTTGGCTCTTTCAATGGTTCCATATGGCGAACCGGCGAGGCTGAAAATGGATTTGTGGATTTGTTTCGCATTTTTTGGGGGCGGCAGCCTGTTGTGGGCCGGTCTGGGTCAAAAAGGTCCGGGCCATTTTTTGGTGCCAGTCCATCCCTGGTGGGATCCCTACAGGGGTGGTTCCAAACTGTGTGTCTTGATGCAAGGCTACATGTGCTGTGAATGTGTTGGGATTTAACACATTCCTGACATTAGGTTACAGCAACACGGGTGAAAAATGTATTGCCAGTAGTTCCTGTTTACAATATAATTAGTGCTATTTATGATTTGCTTCCTATTGATTCTTTATTCCACGGAACGCAAGTTCTAGTTTTTATGAGTCTCTATAGAGCGCAACAGTGACCGCCCCCTTTTTGAACGGCTCTGATTCCGGAAGTAAATTTCCCATTGATTTTTTCCATTGACTTTTCAGAAAATCGTTTTATAAAGAGTTTTAAGCTTGGAACCAAGCCAATCATCCCACATGTTAGTCGTATCCATATAACCTTTGATTCAGAGCAAAAACAAAAATGGAAAACGGAATAAAAGGCAAAGGTACAAGACTGTGTACATTATTTTGTGAACGAGTGAATGAACTACTCATCCCATAAACCATTGCGAACCCTTTCCGACAACTTCCAACCCGATAGTTTAGCGTGCTTCTTGCATCTTTGTAATTATTATAGTGTTTATATTCGTAATAAAAGTTGCGTCACGACTTGACTTTCGCAGGTAAACGTTTCCATGGTAACAGCGAGCTCCACCAATCAAAGACGTCGTGTTACACTTTAGGAATGTGGGTAGTGTAGTGCTTTAAATTACATCGCGAATTAAACATGTTTTTCTTAAAACTTTTCTTTAACTTGTGGCTTCTAAATGTGCATATACCATCGTTTCACCATCTCTTGGCTCGAGGAAAGTATACCATGGATGGTTACGACATTATGGCTAATAATCAAAACCTCTATGCAGAAAATTAATGGGATTTTCACTTCCGGAACCACACTGTTGCGCTCTATTCAAGTGACTCTTGACAATCTGCCAATCAAATTGCTAACAACATATCCTAGTAAAAATGTATGTGACATTTTTCCTAACAATTTCCGACGTGCTTTTGCCCCAAAAGAGGTTGGGAACCACCACTTAACAACAGGGATTATACATTGAATTGAAAATATCTTGAATTATTCAGAATGGGGGAGAGGAGGACTGTTGTTGGGTAATTTAGCACCACCTACCTTGAGGGAAGGGGTATGGTGGGACAGAGCGTCCGTCATAACCTCCAGCGTGGCTGCAACACACACAAGCATGCATTATTACACATTGGAGCCGTGTCTGTACCTCTGAAAATGGCAATAGGACACTTATTTTTTAGTCATTTTACTTTCCACTGTGGTTGTGTGTTTACATGTGGGTGCGTGCATATGCCTGTACCTATCCATAGTGGGCATGAGGGAAGGAGGGGGGCCACTAGGTGGGGGTGGGAATCCAGGGGGAGGTACAGTGATGGGCATCCCTGAGAGAGAGCGGAAGAGAGAGCGATAAGATGAAATGAAGATTGTTATAAATAAAGATTACAATAATGGAACTATTTGCATTTTTTGCACTTTGCATGACAATGACTGCATAAAAAACAGATTCAATGATTGAACAGTCAAACTAAAGCGGTTGTGGTGGGTGGATGGTGTACTCACTTGGTGGTGGTATGAGCGGAGGAGCAGTGCTGACGTTGGGAGGGGGAGCAAGGAAGGGGGGCGGTGGCATGTTGGGGGGCAGCGGCCCGGGAGGGAAAAAGGGGGGTATCTTTGCCGGAGTCGAGTCAGCCTCCGACGAAGAGTGCTCTGAGATCACCTGTGGCAGAAAAGTGCAGCATCAAACTATATAGCCCGACTCCCTCACACACTCATATTTGATGACTTCACTGCAGAAAGGTGTTTTCTGTTTCTTTTTTTTTGAGCATATGAAGGATTTTTTTCCCCTCCTACAGAAATGGAACACTAAATGTTTCTGAAATATTGTGTGTAGAGGTTTTTCCGTCGCCTCTTTGTGTGGCTGAGAATATATATACAGGTCAGACACGCTGCTTCAGCTTATTGCCTTTATTTTGCAATGACATTCACGATTACACTTTTCATGTATAAAACAAAACAAAAATGTCTTTAAAAATATGTTTTCCTATAACGGAAAACTGTAGCAGTCGATAAACTCTGTGCTCTTCCCAACCAACACACCTGTGATTTGTTCCCAATAAACAGTCTTGAAACCTAAATGTGCACTAACCCCCCCCCCCCCACTGAGAAAAATAGAAACCGCAACTGAAATTAAACTACAATGTGTACCTGGATATTGTTTCCTTCCAGGTTGTGTCTGCGTCGGCCTTCCACCCTGCTGATGGTGGCAGTCTGTCCACCAATCACATCTATTGTCCCACTCGTTTTCCTGGATATGGTTCAGACAAACATACTAGGTAATTAGTGGTGTGCACACACACACGCGCACACGCACGCACACACAAAAGGGAATATACAGTAGATCAAACTTTTGAGAAGGAATTTTTTTCTTCTACGCCTGGTGACCAATCACAACCTTGCCTTCCCGAACATTTCCTTTGATCGTCAACACCGAGAATAATCAATGAACCGTATTGACGGCCGTCGTTGCCCAGGGTAAGGCTTGGGTTAGTGCGGTGTGACGGACGTGTGATTACACACATTACCTTCACATCCGTGTCCCACAGCAAACGCTGTCACTGTAATGGTGCAGGCAGGGCTCTCCAGCATACCCACAATTATGTCAAGTCTCTAATCTCTTGCCATCAATATATATAACGTGGAGACACAAGTAGCTAATGACCAAGGCAAAAGAAATTTCAGAGAAGAAAACGATGTCAACACAAAACATTATAAGGACGAGGCGACGCCCACTTACGTATAGTAGGACATGTCCTGAACAGGCGGGCCAGTCCACTGAGGGGTGGAGATCCTACCGTTGGAGGGGGGGGGACAAAAGTTAGACAGTCACACACATAAGGTCACAACATAATATACAACATGAAACTAACACACCGGAAGAGCTGCATTTTATTTTCTCTTGTATTTGCATGGCTAATTTTTTTTCGTTTTGAGAATACACAGCTAACTTAGACATTAGACTGACAAAACATTAGTTTAATCTCAAGTTGTGGTTTGCATTTGGAAGATGTATCTATATTAATCAAGTTACATGTCAGTTACAATCTGGGGCCTCATTACAGAAAAAATCCTAACTTAAGTTAGGAAAACAAAGATAGGAAAAATCCTAACTTCCTATTACAGAAGCAATGCCTAACCTAATGTCTGTTTCCTATCTTATCTGTGGCTTCCTATCTTATCTTTATTTAGGAAATCCTAACTGTTCTGTCAATCAGATTTTTCGACGGCTATCGACAGTTTATGTCTGTTTCTGCACTTAGAATGTGCATGAGACTGATAGAACGTGTTACTTTAATGACAAATGAGCCTAAACTTTAAAGCTATAAACGAAACAGCAAGCTACTGTCATGGCAGGTACAGCTGAGAGTAAGAAGAGGAGGGCTTTTAATTTTAGCCAAGATGAGTTGGAGGCATTAGTTCAGGCGGTGGAGGACAGGAAAAATCTATTATTTGGGAAATGTTCCACGACTGTAGGCCTCTCCAGAGCTGGACGTAATTCTTCCACCAAATTCAAAATTAAATGTCTCGGCAGGCGATAAAAGGAAATTAAAATATGGTCAGGAAAATTAAACACACCATTATGCGGTCTAAATAGTCCTTCTGCCATTATATTTCTGTTAATATGTTCATCTTCATTGTCAAACATACATACAAGCAGTGCTGCTGCCATATTTCAGTTAGTGACAGTTATTTTGAATTTAGGACAGGATGAATGGCAACCTAACTTAGGCATCCTAAGTTAGGAATTTCCTAACTTAGGATGGTTCTGTAATGGCTAAATTCCTATCTTAAGATAAGATCTCATCCTAAGTTAAGTTAGGAAACCTGCTTCTGTAATACCAAAACCACTAAATGCCTTCCTATCTTAAGTTAGGATAGGATTTCAGAGTTAGGAAGTTTCTGTAATGAGGCCCCAGGAACTATAAGTCACACGCCTATTTGGCCTACCAAGTTTAGCAGATATTATGCCCCAGACAGAATGACTGTAGTGTTTTTCGTTTAAAGGGTTACAAAAGGAAAGGCCTACATTGTTTAGTTAGGCTACCTTATATCCTACCCTAAAGGTAGGAAATAATAATGGCAACAATGACATTAACCTTTTGAATTATATAAATATAGGAACAAACGAATAACGAATCAAGCAGTTGAGAACTCTAGCGATGCTCTGCGTCATTGTATTTACCAAATAATGGTACTAGGCATGTATATTGTGACATTTTCATTCACGAGACACTTAATATAATTGGTATACTTTATACGTTGTATATGGGCTAATATATACAGACAGAACAGTTTTTATTTCACATTGGTGCCATCATGACTGATCTCTTTTGCTTCCAGCGAAGTGCTTCTCTCTGGCTAAGCTGGGTTTGAATGGCGGTTCTGCGGAACCACAGGCTTTGCTGTTCCTTTAATCTTTGGGCCCTGTTCTTAATGCTAAACATGAACCTTTTAAGTCATAGCCTACACCAAGTTAGAGGGTTCCCTGTGCAGTTCACAGCTCTAGTTATCAGCAAATGTCATTCATATCTAAGCAGTGGGTATTGTAACTAAAATCTCCATAATTGAATTGGAATCTAATCACAATCGGCACAATGTGAATAGAAATCTAATCTAATTGGGAAATCAGTACTGATACCCAGCCCTAGTGTTGGACGTACCCAGTCTTATGTGTAATAAGATTAACAGCTATTTCATATCAGCTCACTTCCAGGGACTTCAGGAAATGGTTGGAGTAGCACCTACAACATTGCAGTGAAATACCCCATTTCCTTTTTGCTGCTCTTCTACAGCATGTCTGCCCACCCAGCATCTATTAGACACACCCATCTATCCCTTGACAGACAGATCCACCTTAAATGTTCCTTCTAGGTATCCATCTATTCTCATCAAGGGTTTCCTCAATATAGGGTGTGAGCTGTACTGTGGGTGCTGCTGGTTATGGTAGAAGTAGTGAGGAGGTCATCAAATGCATTTTAAGACAAGTGCACTAAAAGGTGTAGACAACAAATCAGAGATGTGTGTATGTATAGTTGGGAGAGGGAAAATAGTAGAAGTAGTGTTACCTTGTGACCTGGGTTGGGGGGGGCTTGTACATGTTGACCGGAGAGGAGAAGTCTGGCTTGGAAGTGTGGACCGACAGGCTGGATATGTCTTTATCGTTCCCCGTTCTACCCTGTTGAACCTGGACAGGGTTGAATAAACTCTATTTTACTTGCAGCTTGGCTTTTTAGGATCAGGAAAAAATTATATATATACAGGGTTTCCTCCAGGATTTTTTTAAACCGTGGGGGAGGTCTGCCCGAGTGGAAGAGGGGGGGTGACGACGACGGCGACAACAACATGAATTTTGAAATGTGAAATTATGACTATTTCAAACTGAATGTTTTTCTAAATACATTATTTACTACAGGGTTTCCGGTACATTAATTGAAAATAATAATCGAAAAGAGGATCTTGCAGAATCACTAGGCCATAACAACAAACACAACAACAACAAATTAAAGCAGCATCTAGAAGAGGCGTCAATCTGTCAGATACTGCCAGTGCCACAGAGCTTGTGCCTTGCTTTATCCTAGCGCTGTGGCAACAACAGTAAACGTCTAAACGAAGAGGCAAAAAGTACAAGGCTGTAGCACAACTACATACACAACTGTGCCCTCCTGTCTCCTGTGAGACTTGCATACATCTGTCTAATCCAGGGGTGCCCAACCTTTTTTGACCCAAGATCTACTTTTCAAGTAGCCAACCTCCCGAGATCTACCAGTCTAGTGTAAATAATGATAGAAATAATGCGTATAACCAATCAATAACACATTTTTCCCGACTCTGGATTTTTTCTGTAACCTAATCCATCTATACATTAGGGATGTGCATTTCTGGCAAAAATATTATTCTATATTCGCTGAGAAATAATCGAATAATATTCGAAAATCGCTCAATCAAGAACCCCCACGCACACACGCACCTCGGATACACGCAAGTGCAATGACACAGGGAGAGGCTTTTATGACGTGTATGAAATCAATCTGTTTATTTCAACAACTGCGCCAACATTCAACATCAAAATTATTTCAACGTGGGGTTAGGCAGATAGACCTGCATGCGCCGAAAACGGATCGCAATTTATTTTTATTTTTTTACTAAACACAGCCTGCATGACGGTGAACTAGACACGTCAAAAATATAACTTCACACGGTGTGTCTTTTTACAATTTATTTGTTACTAGCATTCGTAGTGTTGATCAGCAGAGAAATAGTCCCCCAAAGACGTTGACGTCGCTTAGCAACCGAGGACGCTATTCACCACCGGAAGTTGTGAAGGCCCATGCAAGTCAACGGAGCGTTCAACAGCATTGAGAAGAGCCGTGTAATAAATAACGATAGTCACATTTATTATTCGATATTCTACGTGACTCCGACTATTCGACTATTCGACGATCGTTGCCCATCCCTACTATACATTAGGGTCGTTTTTCACTGGTTTTAACAAAACGGTATCAAATATAACCTAGCTTAGGTACCTTTCTTTCACCCTTTTCTCTCCCTCCACGTCGGACTATTGTCTCTCCTACTCTCTTCGTCTTTCGCGCGCCGCAGCTAGACAGGCAGGTGGTGACTCCGGTGTTCCGGTGTTGGTTTTTCAAAATAAGGGTATGCTATTTGCAGCGTAGCGTCATATTTCACGGAAAACACCATGTTTTGTGCCGAAATCACATTTAATACAATCATTTACATTAATATAAACATGAAACAACATTAAAAATAAAAAAAAATAATAAAAAAAATCATTATTCTGAAAGTGTGGCGGCTTTTATTTTGCCGTGGCGGTGCGCCACGATCAATTACATGTAGCGGAAACCCTGATATATATATATATATATATATATTCAGAAATTAAATGGGGAAAAATGACGTCAACTATTGTCTGCGTCACAACGATCCTATTTTGAAATGTTACATGGTGGCACTGGAAAGGAGCATGCCACGATTACATTGTTTAGGGAGATCCCTGATATAACATATATATTATATATAGTGGTGGGCATAGATTAATTTGTTTAATCTAGATTAATCTCACTGTAATCTTGGAATTAATCTAGATAAATCTAGATTAAAATGGCTCATTTGAATTCTGTCGAAGGCATTCATAATATGTGTGTGCTACCTAAATAATGACTAAAAGTAAGTCTGTGCGATCATGACCCACCCCGGACCTACGACCGACGGGGGGGGGCGCGCGCGATCGTAACCCACACGTTACGCGAACAATGGGGATTGACGGCGGGCAGAGGACGCAGCCGTTCCGCAGCACAGCCGTTCCGCAGCACAGCCGTTCCGCAGCACAGCCGTTCCGCAGCACAGCCGTTCCGCAGCGCTTACCTTCCTTGGTGGAAATTCGGTATAGACCCAGCTCCCAACCCAACTTTGAGAATAGATTAACGGCGATATTTTTTTTATCGCGCGATAATAGTCTTGCGTTAACGCAGCACGTTAACGCCGATAACGGCCCACCACTAATATATATATATATATATAATATTTAATATATATATATATGGGCATAGATTAATTTCTTGAATCTAGATTAATCTATTTGTAATCTTGAAATTAATCTAGGTTAATCTAGATTAAAGTGGCGCATTAGAATGGTGTCGAAGGCGTGCATAATGTGTGTGCGCTACCTAAATAATGACTTATAAGACCTAAATAATGACTGAGAACAGGTCTGCGCGATTGTTGAGCAGGTTGGGGGGTGCTACCGGAGCATTGCAGTTGCGCGATTTTTGAGCGGGGGGGGAAGGGGGTGCTTGCACGACTGTTGACCATCACATATATATCAGGGATCTCCCTAAACAATGTAATCGTGCCATGCTCCTTTCCAGTGCCACCATGTAACATTTCAAAATAGGATCGTTGTGACGCAGACAATAGTTAATAATTAAGTCAGTGGCTTTTGGATCCACTTTTTTGTCCTCGGTTACGGCAGAGCTTCAATGTAAAGCGGGTCGCACAACAGACGAGCCACGTAGTAGAGAGGACAAGAGGACGTCAATATGATGGATGGCAATGGATGGCAATGGATGGCACTGCGCGCCTATGTTTTGAGCAGTTCTGGAAGTTATAGTGTGGCTGTATGGCACCGCCGGTGTGAGTGCTCTCATTGCAAACACGACCCACTTAAGTTCCAATTAAGACACATGGCTTTGAACATATGGCAGTGCAAGGTTTCCATGAAATTGCATGCACATGTAACTAGCGCTGTTCAAGAGCATGCAAAGAAAAAAACACATGGGGGGAGGAGGAGGAGCGTTTGTGAGGAAAGAGATGTCGAGGCACTGGCGGTATGTACACAGATGGATGGTACGTGACAAAGGACATGCCAATACCGTGACGAAGCGGCGAAAAAACGGCACCAGTGTTAATGGCACTAGTGGCTCCAGTAGAAATGTTAGTCTTGAGCCCTATTTAGGATGATGATGAATTTTACAATAATAGTACCTGGGCTTTCAGTGTGTCAAGCTGCTTAAAGCTACTATAGATAAGATTCCCGAATTGTAAAGAGAGAGCAGAAAAGAGCCAGATTTTGCAACTAAACATCCCAAAAAACATCACTTTCCTCTCTGCTCCCTCCCTCTCTACATTTCTCCGCCATTGAGATGGGTTGCATTTAACACTCCTGTGATTGACAGGCAAGATGGATTCCCTGAACCAATAGGGAAGAGATACCCTAATTGTTCAGGAATTAGCCAGGAGCAGTTAAATGGCTCATACAGATATTCCACAGAGCATTTCACTCACTTATAGCTGATGGATGGCTATGTCATTGCTAACAAATTACACTCAAATAATAGCTCTTAAATCTTACCTACAGCACATTTAAAAACACAGACAATTATGTGAAATGCTTAAAAAATAAATATTGATTTGACACCTTGTCATTTTTTTGTGAAAAAGACAATAAATCAATTGAAATGATAATCGTGGCTAGATGCAACTCAATCTTGGGGAGCTCTTGAGAGGTACCTAATGAATGGTTTGAACATATGGCATGGATGGAAGATGTGACGTGTTGACTGTTGTGGACATTATGACCATTAGCAGAAACAGGGGGTCTGGTCAAGAATAGTGCTGCTGGCCCCAAATATTCCAATAACCGAATTACCCTTTGTTAGTTCTGTAATTCAGAGATGAGAATATTCAAAGCTCTGCCGTAACCGAGTCGGACTCGGACCAATGAGCGTAGTCAGCGACGTCCACGCAGCAATCTTATGCGATATTGTAGTTTACCTTTTTGCGTCATTAAAGTAGGAAAAAGAGTGCGTTTGAAGAACCAAGTGATGGACAGTGGACGAGGTGACGGTGGTTCCTCACCGTGATCTTGCTGGTGGTGGAGCCCACAGTGGAGACCTCCAGGCCCATGCGGAGCCTCTTCTGCTTCTCACAGTAGGCCTTCCACGTGTCCTCGTTGAAGCCATAGTTAAAGTAGTCCGACAGGTCCGCACCTGCACACACACACACACACACACATCAATTAGTTTGTTGGTTGTCATGATATGCCACGCCTAGATTTGTTTATTGTTTTTTTTTAAAGTCCAAAACACATTCATACTGGCAACATTTTCAAATATTGCGATATTAGATTGCCTATTGCGACAACCCTAGTCACAAGACTCAACATTTTCTGTTTCATTCATTCGTCAATACATTTCAGCCAAGTTTCACATTAAAATGAGTTGTTATGATAGACACAAGTGTGCCACACACACACACACACACACACACACACACACACACACACACACACACACACACACACACACACACACACACACACACACACACACACACACACACACACACACACACACACCTGGCTTTCTCCAGGGCTTCTCCTCAAAAGACTCCACGTCCACCTCCAACACTGGGACGCCATTTATGTTGCCTGGAGCGTCCATGTCCACCCCCTTTAGCTTAGCGGTCACTGGAGAACACACACATAGTAAACAACATGAGATCACATTCAATTCTATTGACTTGATGACAACACCATATGGGATGAACAGAATCCTACCTTGTCCATATGGTCTGGAGCTGGTAGACTTTATGTTGAGGTTGACAGGTGGTGCTCCATATGGCCTGTGAGGAGAGAAACAGACCAACGTTAAACATTAAATTACCAAAATGATTCCATTTTATGAGTCTTCTTTTAAAAAAACATTAAAAAAAGAAATGTATCTGAATAATGCTAAATTGGGTGGCGCTTTGAGGAAACAGTGAAACGTCCGTCAGTCTTGAAACCCACGTGTACTGCGGCGCCCCGGTCTTGATGTCTCCAATGGTGACGCGCACATCGTCGTCATCATCATCACTGTCGCTGTCGCTGTCCTCATCCTCACCCGCTGCTTCACCCGTCGGCTGAGAGAGAGAGAGAGATAGAGAGTAAGATAGTCAGACAGACAGACGGAGCGAAAGAAGGAATCTTGTTACGTTCCTTAAGTCAAGTACATCTTGACTTCTGTCCTTATGGCTCAGCATGGGGATTCCACATCTCATTGACAACCCTAAATCATGTTATGACTATATGACTATACATTTATGATCAGCAGCACAGTCAATTAAACCGCAAGATGACATACATTAGAAAACATTGAAACCCATCAACTGAAAAAGGGAGAAATATAATATACCTATATATTTTTGTAAACATTTCATTGGTTCAAGTTACCAACCTCAGAGCCCACTCCATTTCCTGTAGCGGCACTGGTGTCCTCTGTGGTCGAGAGAGGAGCATCACTGGCAACACTGGGGGAAAATAACACATTTAACACGTTGCATTTTATATTCTTTGAGACTAAACATACATCCTAAACAAGGATTGGGCGAGGGTGCCACTCGTGTTGAATCTTTGTGTGACGCTTCTGTGATACCTTACTGCAGCATTCAGCTTGGCTTCTTCGTCGTCGTCCTTGCCTTCACCCTCATCTGGAATGAAAAGATGGCGTTACTCACTGTAGGAGCTACCAGCGTGGGCTCCTGCACCACCATGTACGTTAAATACATCGGTGTGTCCCCATTAATGGACCCCAGGCCCGGTGCCATGAGGGGGTCTAAGCCCCCTCTGTTTAAGCTTTATGCATCTATACAGACAAATACTAGCACCATGTTCTTATGCGAGCGCTCTTGATCAATAAATGCATTCTTTGATTTTGAGCAGCCTTATGTTGTTTTTTAGCCTTTCTGAGGCTATTGCGTGGTTAAATAAAGAATTGCCCCCCTCGCAAATTTTAACAGCCCCCTCAGTCACTTCATCCTGGCCTGACAGACCCCCCCCCCCCCCCCCCCCCATAGCTAGCTCGTCCCACAACACCACATGCTCAGAAGACACAAAAAACACATAATACGTATATACCACTCCGTATGGTAGTATATGCATAGAATATATTTGTCCATTTACAGTGCATCAGATAGACTTCATTATAATGTGACTGACGGGTTTTCTCAGGGATGCCTGCCACAGCAGACCTCCCACCGCCTGAACCATCTTGGTAAACAAAGTATGCACCAATCAGGGCACTACATTAGCACCAGTAGCCACTTGCTGGTCAAATCTGACCAGCAAGTGGCTACTGGTGGCTAAAGTAGTGCCCTAGTAGACTCATTTCACTCTCCAGCCAACAAAACAACCAACAGTGGCTGGTCAAATCTGAACATTTAATCACCAAGCCTTTTGGGCGGTAGACACACAATTAACAAAAAGTTAATTTCGCGGCCTATGTATACCAAACACACCCACGACACGGGGGTTAGAGGTTAGACACGCACTGCGCTGTACCGCAGATCAGAGACGAGTCCAGGCGGCCATGATGTCTCCCCCACGACATCACCAAACACACAAACCTGTTGTTTGTGGCGAAACTAAACCCCCAAAAGTGGCGCGCGATGCGCGACGCTCCTCTCGGGCGTCGCGCGCCACACGTCGCGTTATGGACGAGCCCCCTTTTTATTTGAATTTAAAACGGTAACGACCACGTCGCTATAGAGAAAGGGAAGGGGAAAGGGGGTCGCCTCGGCCAGGTATACCTCCGTACAGCCATTCCTCCTCTTCGTCTCCGCCACTGGCGTCCGTGGTGGTGGTGGCTGTTTTGTCCGCTTCTTCAGCAGACATCTTTAACACACACGGAACAGCGACGCTTCCCACCGCGAAGAGGAGCTTTATTCGTTGAGGATTGAGCTTATGCGCGAGGCATTCAACACAGTTTACTGACAGCGGGAAAAGGGCAAAAATATGTACAGTATTTCCCTGTGAATAGGAATATGTCAAAACAATATGTTCACACATTCATTTCAACCGCATACAGCATCGTAGACCCGGAAGAGATAGTCGGGTTTGTGTTGGGAAAGGGCAAGGCCTTTTTGTTCTGGAAAAAATCTACAGCGCCCCCAATGAAGCAGACGGTATCATTACAACCATTTCTTCTTCTTCTTCTTCTTCTTCTTCTTCTTCTTCTTCTTCTTCTTCTTCTTCTTCTTCTTCTTCTTCTTCTTCTTCTTCTTCTTCTTCTTCTTCTTCTTCTTCTTCTTCTTCTTCTTCTTCTTCTTCTTCTTCTTCTTCTTCTTCTTCTTCTTCTTCTTCTTCTTCTTCTTCTTCTTCTTCTTCTTCTTCTTCTTCACAATTAAAGAACAATTAATTCATTAACATGTTTAGAATGTATCCCCAAACATACGCCTATGTTTGGGGATACATTCTAAACATGTTAATGAATACTGTAGTTTCCACATGTGATAAGAAGAGCCTAATTATATGCATGTATGTGTGTGTGTGTGTATGTATGTATGTATGTATGTATGTATGTATGTATGTATGTATGTATGTATGTATGTATGTATGTATGTATGTATACGTGTGTGTGTGTGTGCGTGTGCGTGTGTGTGTGTGTGTGCAGGCACGAGTGTTGACTCTCTTTCAGTCTCTGCCTGTTCTCAAACAATGCTTTGATGCTAATGCATTCTAGTAATCATGCAAATCTAGTGCCATCATTTTTCTTCCTTTACTTTACCAATTATTAAATAATTATTTAATCTCTGTCGCCCCCAGTTCTATTTGTCCATGAGGCGGTTCCTGTCTCATTGTTATTGCTATCATTATAACATTATTACATGCTCTCCCTCTGCCCTCCCTCGTTCTGTCTTATTACATGACTCCATTTACTTTACCAATTATTAAATCATTATTTAATGTCAGTTTTTTTGCCATCTTTAATTGCTCTCTCTCTCTCTCTCTCTCTCTCTCTCTCTCTCTCTTTCCCTCTCTATGTCCGTGAGGCTGTTCCTGTGTCATTGTTATTACATTCTCTCCCTCTGCCCTCCCTCATTCTGTCTTTTTACATCACTCCATTAACACATTCAGCCCCTCCCCTCACCTCCCCTCACCTCCCCTCCCACCATCCTCCCACTTCTCCTCCCTAATTTATTTTATTTGCTCTCACTTTCCCCCACCACACCATCTACCTGCCTCTCTTCCTCCTTAATCCCCCTTTCATTGCTTCTGTTCATAGTTCTCTCGCTTTTTCTCTCCTCTCTTCCAAGTGGCACCCCCCCCCCCCCCCCCCCTTCCTCCTTACGGGGGATTAGGGGTGGCTCACAGTTTCGTCGATGCTAATCAGGTTTATCCATGCAGAGGGCGATCGTTGGGCTATCGCTAATTACAAAGATATTAGCTCACTGTGATATGTGCCCTGGCACCTTTTCAATCCACATCGTGTTGGATCAAGCATATGGTTATGTTGGTAGTCGGCCTGTGTGTATTGTGTAAGCCCAGTCCTGTGTGGACTGTATACTGGTCAGTTTCAGCTTTATGTATGACAAAGATCCATCTGTCGTAGTGGAGAACCATGAGGGGCTTATGCTTGCGCTATTAGGGCGGTGCTGATCTCTTTCAAAGCCTTCGATGCTTTATTGATATAGGCTATACTATGACAGGAAATAAAACATGTGAAGTTCACTGGTACTGGGATTCTTTAACCCAAAAGCAAGACAAGGAGACAGAATTGCAAGGAAAGTTCAGTTTACTTTGTTAACAGGCAAAGTCAACACCTGAGATCAGTCACTCAGGCAAACAAATCCAACAAGGAGCAGGCAGGGACTCCAAGGTCCAGAAAACAGGCAAACAGAGCCCAAACAGGCAGGTCCGGAAAACACAGGAACGCCAAACGCAGCCCCACTTAGCATAACACACAAGACAATCAGGCAACAAACAGTCGTGGACTGATATTTATACTGAGGGACTAGTGAGGGAATGAGCTGCAGGTGAGGAGATATGGGGACAAGGAGGAGACTGCATAGCAAGGGGGAGTGGCTGATCTGAAATGACAGGAGAGTTAAACCAGATGAAAATAACTAATAGTTAGGGAAATGAGATGACAATATGGGATGTTTTAGGATGTTTTAGCACAATGATTGTAACATTAAACAAGCAGGAGCTGGGCTGAGCTGAATTCTGAGCTAGACATTGTCCTGATACGAGTTCAACCAAATGGAGTTTGATCAAATCAAAGTCAAATGTCTTAACTTGTTCCTAAGAGGAAATGATTTTGTGTTGACGCTCAAGGCAGTCCAGTTCTCTGTGCTGTGCTAGATGTGTGAAGGACCACAATTTAACCAAGGAGAAACACTTACCAACCACACAAAATGGATTCGAATGCAGTCCACCGCACTGAGCACATTGACAGAAGTGGAAAAAGATGGACATACCTGCTTTATTGTCCAGTCAGCAACAACTCCGCCTCGTGCATCATAAAATAGAAAGGACTTATGAGATCTGTGTGTGTGTGTGTGTGTACTGTGTACTGTGTGTGTACTGTGTACTGTGTGTGTGTGTGTGTGTGTGTGCGTGTGCGTGCGCAAGCAAGCAAGCACGCGCGTGTGTGTGTAGATAGCTGCATTTGTACGTGATTGAGTTAGGATGAGCATATGCGTCAAAGGGAGAGAGGCTGTAAGAAAGAGTCAGAGAGTCAGAGAGAGAGAGAGAGAGAGAGAGAGAGAGAGGGAGAGAGAGAGAGAGAGAGAGAGAGAGAGAGAGAGAGAGGGAATGGGGGATGCTTTCTATTACGTAATCTAAGTGGCTATTTTTCTTATAGAAAACCTCTGGTTGCCCTTTGTAAGATGCCTGTCCTCATTTGTCTAAAAGGAGAGACTGAGTCACGCTGAGGCAGGCAGGCGCACACACACACGCACACACACACACACACACAAACACACACATGCACACGCACAAACGCACACACGCACACACACACACACACACACACACACACACACATCCGCACACATAAACAAATACGGACACAGCAACCCATAGTGACTCAGCCCTGATCTGCCATAGACACCTCAATGATAAATAATGCAATGTATAAACTACTCAAATGACATCCAACAGCACAGAAGACATAGGGATGATCTTGGTGACACACACACACACGCACACACACACACACACACACACACACACACACAGGCACACACACACACGCACACACACACACACACACACACACACAGGCACACCATCCCTGGCACATATGGGCAGTTGGATTATGTTGGACAGGTGTATTCTTTGACACTTGCAGGCGGGGTCATGTTTGCCTGAGAGAGTTCGTTTTTGTCTCACATTCAGGAAGGTTCAGGAACGAGTTCAGTTGTTTAAGTCAGTTGTAGGACATTCATATGAATTGATGTTCACCCAGAGGAGATGGCGTGTATTGGCTCAGGCTCTGCTAAAGAAGGTTATGTGCTGAATGTGTAAATGATTCTAGCTTGCTTGCATATTCAACCAACCCTAACCCATTTATTGGACTTGAAACAGCAAAGGTTAACGTTGTAGCAGTAGTAGCAGCATGTTTCAACAACTCCACACTTTGTCAACGGTTGTTTTTCAGCTGATTC
>JAOPHQ010005416.1:185000-195000 GCA_030340625.1 Merluccius polli
CTACTACTACTACTACTATTACTACTACTTCTACTGTTTTCTGTAGTACTTATATCTGTCTTGTGCTATTATTTTCTTACATTTTACTCTAGTCTATTCAACTGTACTCGACTGTACTCTAGTCTAGTCTACTCTACTATCTAGTATATTGTATTGTACTGCAATCTATTCTACTCTACTCTACTCTACTATACTATACTCTACCCTTCTTTACTATACTCTACTATATCCTTCTCTACTCTAATCTACTCTACTCTACTATACTGTACTCTACTCTAGTAGAGACTGTAACAGTTGCGGTGGGTTGAGATGAATGAATGCCAGCACACCTAACACCCAGTTACCTCTGCCCCCAGTCTGCCCCAGGCCGGTCATCTCCCCGGCGGGGCCCCACATGGTGGTGCCCAAGAGGGGGAGGCTGGAACTGCGTTGCCATGACGACAGCGACACATCAGGCGGGGCGTGGTCGGGCGTGCGCTGGCAGCGGGAGAGGGCTCGCCGGCTGGAGGGCGAGGTGGAGGAAGGAGGGGCGGCCTACGTCAGGGTGGCGGTGGCGCAGGCCTACCACATGGGCCGCTATGTGTGCGTCAACAACAGCACCCTGGAGCGCAGCTCCATCTACGTTTACGTGAGAGGTAGGAGGTTCTTTACAGGTGGGCCAATATTTTGACACAAGATAATGACCACGTGAAGTCTTTTTCCATTTTTGAGGAATAAAATCCATGTTCACTGCAGCCATAACCTTCAAACCTTCAAATCACAGAAATAAAAAAATACTACCCCAAAAAATAGTAACAGTGAACAGAGTTACATAACAGCAGCTCATATCATAAGATCAAAATATAGTGGCCAGTTTTAATATGCTTATGAATTGTATTTAAATTGTATTATTCTTCTATATGTCCTTGCCCCCCTTCACCCCAACAAAAGACCCCCAGAGTGTCTTCCAGCGGACCATGGTGAACGGCATTCTGGTCCGTGCCGGGGAGAATTGCACCATCCCCTGTCTGGTCACCGACCCCGCCGTGACCCTGCTCACCCTGGACACCTGCGATGGACAGCCACTGCCCTCCGGCCTGCATTACCATAGCAACCCGCAGCGGGGCATAGTCATCCGCAAGGTGCGCGAGGAGTACGAGGGCTGTTACGTGTGTGTGGGCCGTCTCGATGGAGCCAAGGTGAAGTCCGGCGACTACACGGTGGACGTGCGACTCGGTGAGTCATTATGCGATCAGGAGGGCCAGTGAGGGGTGGGTTGGGTTCCTGGTGTAGCTTTAGTGGTTACTTCTGGCTCATTTCCACCACACACTTTCGATGTAGTACCCTTGAAACCGTTACCTTACCCGTGGTAACCTACTGTATATCTTAAGGTAACTTTTCCTAGTTGACTAGCTATCTTGAATTTAAAAAAAAATCTGTTCAGCTTTCCATGGATTCAAATGTATACAACAAACCAACTCCACCTCCTCCTTGACGTCACCCCCCCCCCCCCCCCTATAGAGCGTAACAGTGACCGCCCCTTTTTAACAGCTCCGGTGCCGGAAGTAAATTTCCCATGCATTTATCTCGTCCACTTTTCGTATAATCCTTATAAAAAGAGTATTAAGCCTTGAACCAAGCCAATCGTTCGTTATGGTAGTCGTGACCATATTATGTTTGATTCGGGATGAGTAGTTCCTCACTCGGTCAACAAAATCCGTTTTTTTTTTTTTTCTTCCATTTTCCAAATTCTTTTTATGCCCGAATCAAACATAATATGGTCACGACTACCACAACGAACGATCGGCTTGGTTCAAGGCTTAATACTCTTTTTATAAGGATTATACGAAAAGTGGACGAGATAAATGCATGGGAAATTTACTTCCGGCACCGGAGCTGTTAAAAAGTGGCGGTCACTGTTACGCTCTATTCCCGTTATGCGTACACAATCTACATGAAACAGGCAGTAGTGGCCTCAGAGCTTGGCTGATTGGTCACAGCCTCAGAGATTGCCTGATTGGTAACAGGCGACAGGGAACGGCAAAAAATAATATTAACATATTTATCTCCTATTGAGCCCCCTTCAGAGGCAGGGACGGACACCAGCGCAAGATATTCTCACAGACCACTTGACTCATTCACTCATACGAGTATGGGGATGATTTTGGCATGTTTGACCATAAAAAATTACCTAGAGCAGCTTTAAGAGAAGCTAGAAGAGAGACTAGGCTTAAGAGAGACTCGTTTTAAGAGAATAAACTAAAGAAAAGCGAACCTTAAGATAAGCTAGACTTAAGAGAGGCTAGACTTAAGAGAGACTAGATTTAAGAGAACTAGACTTAAGAGAATAAACTTACGAGAAGCTAGACTTAAGAGAAGCTAGACTTAAGAGAAGCTAGACTTAAGAAAGACTAGACTTAAGACAGACTAGAGTTAAGAGAGACTAGATTTAAGAGAATAAACTTAAGAGAAGCTAGACTTAAAAGAGGCTAGACTTAAGAGTGACTAGACGTAAGAGAGACTTCAGAGAGACTAGACTTAAGCTACACTAGACTTAAGAGAGGCTAGACTCGAGAGAAGCTAGACTTAAGATACACTAGAATTAAGATACATTATAATTAAGATATACTAGACTTATTAGTGACTAGACTAGAAGCTAGACTTGAGAGAAGCTACACTTAAGATATACTCGACTTAAGATACACTAGACTTAATAGTGACTAGACTTAAGAGAGTCTAGACTTGAGAGTAGTAGACTTAAGGTACACTAGACTTAAGATACACTAGACTTAAGATACACTAGTCTTAGGTCTTTTACAGGAGAGCGTGGGAGGGGCAGAGGAACTGCCGTGGTCCTGGATTATCCGGGTAGGGATTAGGGCGGTTTAGTTAACGAACAAAGATTTCCAACAGAGTGTGAAGCCACTGTTTGGTAAACATCCCAAGCCATATGTGTAGAAGCACGTACTATTGGCTGTTACATTTGTAATTGTGTCTGTGTGCACACATGGTGTGTGCTCTGTGTGTATTGGCATTATTTTTTCTTTTATTTGCATAATATTCCTTTCCAGTCTTTAAATGTAACTAACAATGTATGTATTTGTATTGCTCAGTGTCATACATATGTGTACATACATTGCAGCGTCACCCTAGATATAAAATGCTGCTCTGTGTGCACACGTGTGTGTGTGTGTGTGTGTGTGTGTGTGTGTGTGTGTGTGTGTGTGTGTGTGTGTGTGAGTGGGTGTGTGTGCGTGTGTGTGCATGTGTGCATGCATGTGTGCACTGTGCATGTGTGCACACGTCTTTGTGTCTGTGCAGCAGTGTGTGTCCATCCATGCGTATTTGTATATTCCTATGTACATTTCAAGCGGTAATTGGCTGAGGTTGACCTCCCCCTCCAGTCAAGAGGATGTACCTTGTTTAGTTCCCCTCCAGTACAAGCGGTGTGTATAGTTGCATGGCGTCTGTTGGTCTCTTCCAGTGCCGGAGGTGGCGCCGGTGCTGCTGCTCTCCCACAGGGAGAACCTGATCCTGAAGCTTGGCGAGCCATTTGACCTGACCTGCAGCTCTTCCAACGTCAACCCGGATTTCAACCTCAAGTGGGACTTCCCCGCCTCTGCGGTGAGCGAGATAACACACGAGAGAGATTTTTATGTCTGTTATTATTGGGCTCTTTATCACTCTGCCTGGATCCTTCTATTCTGCTGCTACTTGTCCTTATCTTCACGCCACATAGAATAATAAAGTGACTGCTCACTCTCTGGTCAGCGAAGTTACTCTCCAACATAATAGTGTCTGGACATCACGCTGTTGAGATGTCGTGATTTCACCAGTCAGACCTCCTGGATTATACCATATAAACGAATGACCATAAGTAACAATAGGTGGCACCAATAACACCCACATTTTTAGTTTTTGGTGTTTGGACAATTCCAGTTCTAAATGCAGCTAAACAGGGGCGGACCGGCCCTCTGTGAGTTCTGGAGAATTACTAAACTGCCTGTAGTTGCGGGACAGCGCTGGCCTGGCCCATTCCGCAGCAATTCGAATTGAATTCAATTGATACATTAATCAATGAATACCGGAAAAAAATTGGCGTGCGCCGTGCACACGGACATATGAGTCCGATCTGACTATCCCAGTCTGTCCCTGCAGCTAGCAAGTTCATCATCTGTCATAGCCACTTCATGGTGAGGCCTTTGGAGGAATTTGTCAAATGCACATGATCAAAGTGTCGGTGTGTATTCCTCTCATTCATTTACAACACTGGTCCCATCTTGATGAATAAATGAATATATTTAATATAAATATATTTATCAAGCTATATGAGGAGCCAGGATTCATAGTGTGGGTGAGCCTACAAAATATCAAAATAAATATAGGTGGGACCAAGACGATAACAATAACTAGCCAAAAAATTACACCATACTTGCCTAAATTTGCCCCAGTTTATCACAAGCCTTAGCATTACAGCACCAAAACAAAAGAAACATGAGCATCTCAACCTAACACACAGCCCTCCTATAACACACCCGCCCGCGCACTAACACACTCCACTGTCAGACACAAGAGCGATCGCTCTTGAGCCACATCAAATCATAAACTACTGTAGCTTATATATTCAGATCCAACCACATGCGCCTATCAGACCCAACAACAGAACAGCATAACAGCCCGGTATAGCTGCTAAATAATCACACACAGAAACACACACCACACCGCATACTGTTAATGAATTTCATTGGTCACACGTGGCGCTGTTAAAAAAAGTCATGTGATTGGGTGGGCCTGGGCCCACCCACTTGAATCCCCCCATGGCGCCGCGGGTGATATGAAGATAGATCAGCCCAGTCTGCTGCTAGTGTTGATGTGGAACTGTCTCTTCCTTCCTCGGCCGCTGAACAGAAACCCGTGGAGGCACACACCTCACACATCCTGCCCGGTTCCCGTGGTTACAAGCGCTCCACCTCACTCTGGATAACAGCTGTCAACCAATCAGACTCTGGCACCTTCCGCTGCCACGCCCACAACGAGAAAGGCTCCGCCTCCACAGCTGTGAAGCTGGACATCCGCGGTGAGTCTTCAGGGTGTGGTTAGTTAGTTAGTGTGTGTGTGTGTGTGTGTGTATGTGTGTGTGTGTGTGTGTGTGTGTGTGTGTGTGTGTGTGTGTGTGTGTGTGAAATGCAATATGCCATTGTTGGCGTCAGTTGACAGGCTACTGAGCAGGTGGGTGTTGAGAGATGCATCTCGTATAAGGAGTCAGTAGGAGCAAGCCAGAAGTAAACTGCACTTCCATCATTTACAAAATAGTGCCTTTCTGCACTTTTGAATGCTTGTGAAATAATTTGAGGTGAATGAACTTCTGCTTGTTGCAAATCATACCATGCAAACAAAAGTTTAAAATTCAAAGTCAGAGGTGTATTATTACTGGGAGTATATCTACTGAGTGTGATTTTCAGCTTGGTAGTGTATGTGTGTGTGTGTGTGTGTGTGTGTGTATGTGTGTGTGTGTGTGTGTGTGTGTGTGTGTGTGTGTGTGTGTGTGTGTTTGTGCGTGTCTGCATACGATACAGACAGAGGCTTCATTACAATGGCAGGCAGCCCAGGGCCCAGTGAGGTGGATGTTAAAGAGGGGGAGAGCCTAAGCCTCAGGGTAGAGTTTGAGTGCTACCCAGCGCCCAACAATCTGTCCTGGGCGTACAACAACAAGCTGCTGCGCAACACCACCGAGCACGTCATCACTGTCCACTGCAGCAGATACAGGTACTGCAAACACACACACACACACACACACATGCACACAGGGCATGCACGCGCACACACACACATACACACACACACACACACACTAGCATGACATTTGGCGGTCTGTTCTGTTAGATGCCTCACTGAGCTGAAACTGGTTAGAGTCCACGGAACAGAAGGCGGGATCTACACTTTCTTAGCCAATCATGAAGATGCATCTATCAATCAATCCTTCACAGTCAAAGTAAACAGTAAGTCCCATTAATGTGCGTGTTTCCCAGTGTGTGTGTGTGTGTGTGTGTCTCTCTCTCTCTCTCTCTCTCTCTCTCTCTCTCTCTCTCTCTCTCTCTCTCTCATTAAATCCCTCCCTCTCTTTACCTTCACAAGGCAAACCGGTCATCATTTCCCAGGTGGGGCCCCTTCACGGACAGGTGCGTTGCGTTGCCGCGGGATACCCGCCCCCCAAAATCAGCTGGTACTTCTGTGAGCTCCCTCACACCCGGTACGCCAAGAAACATTGTACACCTCATGAACCCCATTTTTGATCACCGTAGTCACGTAATTGAAATAGGGGCAGACTGATTCATGTGAGTAGGACATCCAAGTGGGTCTATTTGCTATGCGGCATGCGTGCACACCACTTTGCTGCTCCGGCATGACATCATTGGGATCAATTGGGTGACATCATGAGGGCTCTCATTAGATCATTGTTATTGTGAGTGATGATGAGGGTATGTGATCACTCAGTGAGACAGTAGTAGAAGGAGGTGGGGAGGGAGGTCCTGCATTGCTACACACAGCCGTGTCATGTTTAAACGTCCTTCATATAGCGCTCAAAATAAACATTGACCATATTGTCAATATGAGAAGAAAGCAATAGGGCTTGTACATCCTGACGTCACATCACACAAGCATAGAAGCATTGGAATGCTAGTTATTATGTTGGTAGCCATGTTTTTGTGGTCATTGTTTAGCAATTCATCGTGAAATGATTTGTCATGATGGGGAGACATTGTTGTGTTTGAAACTGCCACAGCATTTCTCACGCAAGATGTGGCAAAACAAGTTTTCATTAGCCAAGGTTAAGATATATTTACGTTGATTTAGGATTTTACAGGACTACAACTCTCTTGAGTCCTCTCAATATGGCGGAGTATCACCGACAAATCCCCACACTCATGAACATCTGCTATGGCGTTGACAACATGGCCGCCATCTTATCCGAAACTCAGAGGTGTGCCCTCGGTCCATTCAAGGACAGGAAGCTGATTTGTGGTTTGTGGTTCACAGCTGCTCACACCTGCCCAACGCCAGCCAATGGGAGGCTCACGAGGTTGCCATGGTGACAGAGTTGCACTCTGCTTTCGGGAAGAGTGAGGTGGAGAGCCGACTGAACGTGAGCAGGGAGCGTGCCCAGTACCACACCCTGGAGTGTGTGGCTAGCTCAGAGCAGGAGGAGGCCTACACACTCTTCTCTATCAGCGGTATGAGCACACACACAGGGACACACAGAGCAACGCACAGACACACACAGGGACAAACTGGGGGACAGACAGATGGACTAGACAGATGGACAGGCAGGCAGAGAAAGACATAAACGTTAACACAGATGCAGCAACATTCATGGTGATTTATGAGACATAACTGTTCTTACAAAGTCACAAACAAGTGCAAACACATACACACACACACACACACACGTTCAGAGGAGAGGTGTGCATGGGGGGCTAGGTGTGAGGTCAGTGGATTAAGCAGAGTTAGTGGATGCTGACTATGCATGCTGGGATTACTGGAGACACTAATACACTGCACAACAACAACAACACCACCAGCGCCGTCGCCACAGCTGCTTGGTGTATGGGAAACGATGTGTGTGTGTGTGTGTGTGTGTGTGTGTGTCCGTCTGTTGCCAGGTAACAACCCCTTGAAATATGAGCTCTAACTGGCCAGTGTGTTGGTTGGTGTGTGTGTGTGTGTGTGTGTGTGTGTGTGTGTGTGTGTGTGTGTGTGTGTGTGTGTGTGTGTGTGTGTGTGTGTGTGTGTGTGTGTGTGTGTGTGTGTGTGTGTGTGTGTGTGTGTGTGTGTGTGTTCTTGAATGTGTTCCAGAACGGACTGTTCCCCACGAGCTCTTCAGGCCTCTGCTGACCGGCATGCTGGCCACCGGTGTGGTGCTCAGTCTGATCCTGGCAGTCCTGCTCTACAAGTACATACAGGTATACCATCACCACCACGCAGGGGCCGTACCGTACGCAACATGTTTTTTCCTAGGATGGTGAAGGCATCTCACAAATAATTAATGAAAATGTGACAACACGCAACAAATAGTTGTTTGCAATAAATTCAGTGGCCCAGTGGTTAGTGTGTACGATTCTGGTGTGGGAAACATAAGTTCGAGTCCCTCCACGTCTTTATTTTATGATGCAAATGATGTTTAGGTTTACATTTAAGTAAAGGTCTACATTAATACATTGCTCATTTTAGCTGGTTAGATGGTTAAGTTTAGGTATTAGGTTAGAGATGGTTAGGTTTAGGTTTTAGGTTACAGCTGGTTAGGTTAAGGCATTAGGTTAGAGATGGTTACGGTTAGGGCGGGACTTGCCATACAAGGAAAATAATATATTGCATACCGTACACACAGGGCTAAGTACATACGGGTATACCATCACCACCACGCAGGGGTCACACAGTAACCACAGGGACAAATACATGGAATACAAATTCAAGTGGACTGGGTTTTTTTGAAGATTATTCTTTTTATTTTTTTATCAGGTAGATTATTATTGAGATGTAAAACTTCTTTCAAGAGAGACCTGGCCAAGAGCAGCGTTAAACAACATACAACTAAACAAGGTTACAACAAAAACAAAAACAGACAGAAAAACAGATAGATACACAGTCCGCTGAATACGGTACAGTTAATGATTGTTATCACGTTATTAAGACCCTCCCCCCCTGAGGCCTTCACCACCACCAGCTTCAAACCCTGTGAATCCAACGGCTGGAATAACTGTTATTTCACATAATGGGACTGGTGGTAACACGGAGAGGGGGTCTGGGCTGCAGGCTGCCTGCTGCAGAGTACAGTGGTGCGCTGCCACACACACACATAAATGCCACAACAAGCACTTACAAGCAATGAGTTTGGCTTGGGCTGCAGTAGTCATCTACTAATGGCCTGCTGCGTATTTATTTACTTGTGTTGTTGGGTGTGTGTGTGTGTGGGGGGGGACTCAGCCAGCTTATCGCTGTCATATCGGATAGAATGGTTTCTGTCTCTCCTGTGGGTGCGTTTGAGTGACTGCAAAGTATGCATGTATGAGACAATCAATTGTATTATTCCGCCCCTGTTGTTAAGATGTGTGCTAATGATGATGAGAGAGGAGTCCCATTCCCAGCCCGGGGAGAAGGCGGACATTTCCCAGAGTTTCAAAGTGTCCTTCACAGCGACACTACAGGCTTTTTGACATCCCCATCTCCTGTGTGTGTGAACCGTGCTCTGCAGCGGTCTGATGAGTCAGCCAGTCAGACACATCGTAATTGGATTCTGAAGAGGCACGAGGCGCGGGGGGGGGGGGGGGGGGGGGGGGGGGGGGTACGCATATTGAAGAAAATGTGCGAAATTGAGAATGACTATCGCCCCCAAAATCGAATTGAATAATGTCATTGCATTGTACATTTTCAAAATCAGTTAATAATATCCATATCCCAATGGTATATGGATATGGATATGTTTCATACATTTATGGACAGTAGGGTGAAGAGAGACAGAAAAGTACATGGTGGGAGAGGGAATGGCGAATCCGGGACGCTACAGGGCGTATCGCACAAGTGGGTTGAAATACGGAGCTGTCTTTAAATGTGAGCTCGGTTCATCTTTGCATCTTTCAACTGCATGAATTGTTTTGCGTATGCAACTTTACATGGCTTGGCACTTCTAACATTAGCAGCACCAACACAATAAGACAACCTGGCAGGAAACAAACAGTCATGGACTGATATTTATACTGAGGGACTAGTGAGGGAATGAGCTGCAGGTGAGGAGATATGGGGACAAGCAGGTGAAGGGAACGAGGAGATTGCATAGCAAGGGGGAGTGGCTGATGGGGAACAAAAACCAGATGAAAGTCGCTAAGAGATAGAGGAATTTGTGACATTTGATTTCAATATCTAATCTAAAACCTGCTGTTAGCCACGGTCTAACTCCTGGTGCTCTCTCTCTCTCTCCCTTTCTCCATCTTTCTCTTTCTCTCTCTCTCTCTCTCGTCCTCTTTTA
>JAOPHQ010005416.1:197500-215000 GCA_030340625.1 Merluccius polli
TACAGGTTGGACAAATATAGTGTCACAGGTAAACGAGTAGCAGTACAGTACAGTACAGTACAGTAGCTCTTATTTCCCATCTGGGATCCATAAAGTATTATCTCCTATCTATCTTATCTTACATTACACCGTAAAATTGCTGCAAACCATGAGGGTGAGCACCTATAGCTGCATGGAGCACATCCTTATATAGGAAGACATTGGCTCTGCTAGCCTAGCGCTGAGAGGTATTGACCGGTTTCCCTGTGCTAGTGACCTGGAGGGCAGGGGAGAAGGAGAACCTCTAAGTGACACACTTCTTCTCTCTCCATCCAGATGATATTGATGAGCTGTCCCTGGATGCGGAAGATCTCCTCAGCTTCTCCTACCAAGTGGCCAAAGGAATGGAGTACATTACCTCTAAAAATGTAAGGCTGAGTGGGTGCATGTGTGTGTGTGTGTGTGCATGTGTGTGTGTGTGTGTGTGTGTGTGTGTGTGTGTGTGAGTGTGTGTGTGTGTGTGTGTGCAGGCGTGCATGTGCGTATGATGTGTGTATCAGTGATTTGCAATATTCCACTCAAAATAACATTGTAATAAAATTATGATGACTAAAAAGTGAGTTCTGTTGTTTAAGCTCAAAATGCCGAAATAGTCTACAACGGCGTAAAAGCCGTGCGGGAGGCCCAATGATCAGCGTAGTGGATATCGCGAGTTCCCGCTACAGATTACTGTTATTGTCTATATAGAGATTTCTGTGGCTATCACAGTGGTTGAGTAGTATGCACAGTGAGTTCACGTCACTACCAGCAGGCGTCACGACCATATGTATGAAATACACAAGCTATTCATATTGGTAATATAGTACCCCACACTTGTTGCAATTATGAATCGTGTAATATTGATATTATTGTTCGTTTTTATTCAATGAAATGTGAGTCATATTTGGTTTGTGTGCGGTTTGACTGGGGTTGTGAATCACGCTACTTGTGATTTTGGAAGGTTATAATTGTGTACAGTATAAGTATAAACGCTGGTTGTAAGCTGTAGTTGATAAGTTGTGTATGGGGATATTGTATTTATGTAAATCTGGATTTGAAAATATGAGTGCCCAGCCACTGACCTCACCGCACGTCCCTGGCGTGTATGCATGTAGTGCAGTAGACAGGTCAGGCCCAGAGGACAGTGCTAGTGTCATCATACATGCATGCTCCTGTATGAACCCAGTGTATTCACCGAGACCTGGCGGCCCGAAACATTCTGCTGACCCGCGGCAGAGTGGCCAAGATCTGTGACTTCGGCCTGGCCCGGGACATCACCACCGATGCCAACTATGTGCTCAGAGGCAACGTGAGTCTGTCCCTCCCTGCCTCGTCTACCCGCTCTGTTTGTTTTTCTTGTCCTCCTCTCTTTCAATCTTCCCCTCATTTTCTTTGTGCTAATGGAGGAAAAAAAGAGACTTATTAAATTATTGAGTTTCCAGAAATGGGCTTTTTCTTACAGAAACATATTGATCACAAAGAAATCTGTAATTCTGATTTCTTATCATAATTTGTTTTGTTTTTTCATAACCAATCAGTTTTAGTGGAGCTTCATTCTTATCATTATAGCCTAATATATCTCCTCTGCCTCCCATGTGTGTACTGTGACCGCACCACTGAGCCTCACCCCTGCTGCTCCATTCTGTTCAGCATAAGTTCACTCAAGGTCACCTCTCCCCCCTGTGTGTGCAGGCCCGTCTGCCGGTCAAGTGGATGTCCCCAGAGAGCATCTTCGACTACGTCTACACCTACGAGAGCGACGTGTGGTCCTACGGCATTCTGCTCTGGGAGATCTTCTCGCTGGGTACGTCCATTGATGTCAATGGCCTCGGTTACACTTGTCTTTTTTAATGCGACTTTTGTGATCCGATCACGCCAGGTTACGCGTTCACTGTCAAGTGTGGCCACTCCAAAAATCTGATTTTGTTCTCTTTGCGGGCGGATACGCTGAACCATGGATGTAGGCCTATGCTCTGAACACTACGCGTTGTTGTTGTTGCTTGCGGACACTACAAAGACTTAACTTTTTAAGCAAAAAAGAAAAAGACGCATCTTTACAAGGAAGTATTTTAAATGATTAGCGGGAACAAGAGAGCCAATCAAATTGGGCCACAGAGTTTGCATTCAAGTGTCAGGTGTAGATGCGCCATCTGTGAGATCCGATCACAGATCCGTACACGAAAGGCAACTGGTCTTTCCACACTGGCATTGATATACCAGCTGAACCTGCCCAAGAAATCAACTTAATGACACACAATCAATAACCAATTAACCAATTAACTCAACAGTATTTCAGCAACACTCAACAATATTTGTAAACGTGACTATTGTGTGGTGAAACTCAATGAATGTATATACATATTGAACAGCATCAAGGTCAACCTGCGCATTCATGTGTCCTCATGTCACAATTACAAGTACACCTTTAAGCACCATTGCTATATTACAATAATGATATGATATCTTTGTCAAGATGTGAGTGTATTCAATGTATGTTCTGGTTTCCCAGGTAACAGTCCATACCCAGGGATGCAGGTGGGCTCGGCATTCTATAGGATGATCCAGGAGGGGCACAGAATGAACATGCCTGAGTTTGCGCCCACTGAAATGTAAGTGTGTGTGTGTGTGTGTGTGTGTGTGTGTGAGATAGAGCGAAAACGTGCTATTTGCTTATTTAAACTGTACCAAGACCAGGGCTATACATTAGATGGATGGATGGACAAGTAGATACAGACAGACAGTATGTGTGCAGATGTACATGTTTACTCATGTAGGAATCATCCACAGCATAGCAACAGTGTCAACAAAATAATCAATGAGAATGTGTTACATTTAGTTGGAATGACATTGGGTCTGATGTTTGCGTTAAAATAAGATGATTAAACCAAAGGTGTTTAAGTTGACCTGAAGTGAGATGAATCAGCCTTCATCACAGAAGTGTAATAGCAGGGGGTTAACCCCTGACCCTGGTGCCCTCTCGGCAGGTACGACATGATGCTGTCCTGCTGGAACGACGACCCCCTGAAGAGACCCTCCTTCCAGAAACTGGTGGAGAGATCTGAACTCCTGCTGTCCGAAAACACCAAAAATGTAAGAGCTCACAATGTCCAGTCATATCTTATCTCATCATTACATATACAAACATAAAGTGTTGGATAAGAACACAAAAACGTGGTTTAATTTAAATCCAAATAGACATCACATTAAGTTGTATAAACATGATTGCATTTGGGATTGCACAGAGGTGTCACAGAGGTGTCGTCGTAGGACTCATAACACTAATTATGGGTCTGATACTTTCACGCACCCGGGCATGGGGTCATGGGGTCATGTGGTCATAAGGTCATAAGTTCATGTGGTCATAGGGTCATGTGGTCATGTTGTGTTATCTTCACTAGTTTAGTCTACAACACCTGCCCTGGTAATAAAGAGCAGACCCATAATAATTAGTGTTATGAGTGACGTGACACCTGTGGCATAGCCAGGGGGGAGGGGGGGGCATATCGGGTTCACCCCCCCCCCCCCCCCCCCCCCGAAATATGGATGTAAAAAAAATGTAAATATGAAGAAAACTAAATCTTATCTTTATTTACTTTTTTTTTGTATCGGGAATCTCCATATTTGGGAATGACATTTTTGTTTTGTTGTTTGTTCGTTATCTTTTCATTTAAACCAACATGGAAATTGAAATTAAGTCTAATCAGCAGAGGAAACTGGAACAAGACCACATCTCAACTACAATGAAATGAATCCTTACATGTCTCATGTCGTTCTAGAAAGGAAATATAGCCATACAGGTTTCATAGACATAATGCAATTTATAATGGCATGTCGTGTCGTGACCCGTTACAATTTTAGTTTCCCAGAACTTCATCAACCGCCCCTGAAATCAAGTCCTGTGACACCTGTTTTTATCCTATGACGATGCCTCTGTGAAAAAGGTCTATTAAGATAAAGGCATCCAATCTTATTTAAATCAAAAGCTTTTGTTGCCGTGTCATCCTGTAGATCTACCTGCGGCTTAGCAACGCCGCTATCTCTCACGGGCCGCAGCGGTTGCCGTCGCGGAGGCTGAGCTCCGTCTGCAGCACCACGGCGTCCACGCAGCCCCTGCTACTCAGCACCACCGACGTGTTCCTGGACTAGCGCACAACTCCTTTTGTTTTCTTACATCTACCCCACCAAACTAACAGAATCCACCAGACTCCTTCTAACAACCCGTCTGTCACTCTTCCCATCCATCCCCCATCTAGTTCTCTCTCTCTCGCTCTCTCTCATACCTCATCCATTTTCACCTCACACAGAAGCAGCAGCAGCATTCTCTCAGAGCACCAGCCTCTGTCTCTCTTCTATTGAAGCTATTGATTCCTGTAGCGGTTATTTCAGGTATGCGTGGCTTATAAAGCTGACTCCTGCACCAACTCCATTACCATCCGTCGTCAGTTCCAGCGGTATTAATCAATCGCGAGCGTGCGATCCGTTTTTAGCTTCGCCATGCGCCAAGCATTATGATGTTAGGCAGGAGCACTCGGCCCACTTGACCTTGGGAAGAGGGATGACGTCAGACTGTGGAAGGACTGGAGTTACACAAAGTTAGGAGTAAGCTCTTGATATTGGGTTTTGTATGTATTTTTGCATCCCTCTGCATAAACAAGCGTTCTGGTTTCTTTTCCCTTGTTATTGTTGGTAATCCTTCAAGTATTTTCAATCAGCCTTAAAAGTCAAATGTACAGCACTGCCTCTTAATTTGTTTGTTGTTTTTTTTTATTAGATATGTGTACTAAAGGTGTTGAGAATATGAATCGTAGCATACAGGCATGCTCTTAATGGCGACGCTCTTGTACTCACTGAATGTAATCCCAGTGAGGGAGATAATAGTTTGTGTTGGTCCGTAAATGTTTTGTAGAGCTCCCCATGTCCACACATGCTACCTGTCCACACATGCTACCTGCTAGTTCAATGTCAAAAGGATGTATGATGCAGTGTAAATAGCCATGCCTTCAGGGTGAAATAGGACCGGTTGCATGAGGCTTTGGCTGTTCTACAGCGACTTCTTAGAAGAGATCACGAGTGAATGTGAAAATTCCCGCGAGATACACCAAGGTTTTGAGGTTCAAAGTTTTGATACGGTTTGTTGACTTGTAATAAAGATTATGTGATGGTAGAACGCACTGAGCATGTTCATTTCCCCTGCTATCCAATTACACACAGTACAATTGTATATAATGAACAAAAAAAGACAAATAGACTTGTGTCATGTATAATAATTTGCAGTTGGTTTTATTTTCAAAACGTCCAGTAGGGGGCAGTCGGGGGTTATAACAATAGGAAACATCTTGCTTCAAAATATTCATTGTTACATTTTACTTTGGGGTGGATAAAGGAGCACAGTAGATGAGAAAAATATGGAGACACACAAACATACATACAGTACAGTATAGATAAGCAAATAGCACCATTTCACACTGAATACTGGTGTTGTGAGCCTTGTGTACAGTATACTAGCTGTAGCTAACAAAGAGGCACAATGGGCCTTTATCACAGAGGTGTAATAGTAGGGGCAAACACATGTGTCTCTACTGATGTTCATTCTGGACACCTGCATACAGACCCATAATTAAAATATTGAGCTACACCTGGTTACGTCCCTACTAGCACACCTCTGTGATGAAGGCCGATACGGCCCCACAAAGTGAAACCGCAGTATCTACGTCAACAGTGAAACAGAGAAACATGTCTTTCACGTTTTTTGACCATCCAGCCTTTTTGGTTGTAAGTAGATAAGTGGCATTACTATTAATAAACTATGATTCAATAAGTAATTTTTGCCCTAAAGAAAATCCCCAATATTTTGGACCTATGACCCCAAAAATGCAGATACTGTGCTCTGCCGTTGTACTACTATGAATTGCTATATATAGGCAATACAACAGCAAAGTGCAGTAACTAGTGTTTCAATTCAGATATCTTGTTTTTGTATCTTTGACATTTTGATTCATTGTTACTACATTCTATTTGTTTTAAATTGTTTTATTTAGAAGTCTATGTTTTAAAAGTTTAGATTATGAGATTAAAACAGACAACAAATCTATTAGCCTATTTTTTTGGAATATCCACTAAAACCAAGATCACATATTATCCTCCTCACCTTAATCATCATCTTCAACAACAGCTTAATCTCCATCACTTCATTGGTGACATATAGAATCCCAAGGCAGACCGCAGTATCTGAATGGGAAACTGCAATCTGCCTTGGTTTTTTGTCCGATTTTGTATTTACTGCAATTCTTGCAGTATTTTTTCACAAAAACAGAGATTGAACCAATATACTTTGTCACAAGATAAAACATAAATTCACAAGTTCATCTTGAGTCCTAACTCAATTTCCCCAAAAATCGTATATACTGCGGTTTCACTTATTAGGGCAGTATAGGTGTTCCCCGTGTGAGAGGAGAGTTAGGGCTGGGAATTAACCTTACTTTCTTGGCATGCCATTCAAAATATCCTACACCTTAATAAGTCAACTAGACAGACTTTTAACCTTTTCTCTGAGCAGATATTTAAAGAGCCTACACAACAGACTAATGTCTTGTCTTTGCTGCCACCTAAAGGTTAAAAACTACAATGGTTAAAAAGATGCAGGTTAATCCTGAAAAGAAAAAAATTGCTCATTTTACGTCACAATGTGTCACAATTATTATTATTTTTTACACTGGAAGTTTAAAATTCCAACCAAATTGAACATCCTTTTTTAAATATATATAAAACATGACTCATACAAACGGGTTAACTTGGAAAACATGACTGAACAAACTTGATTGATTTGGTCTAATCATACATATCATTTTAATCACACTAGTCGATGTGTAACAGCACCAGTTGTTTTTTTTTGTATTTTACAGTGCAACATAGTTTTTCTTATTGATGGATTATAGATTTGAACCTAACCCTAACCTTTAGATGGCGACAAGTAATCCAGTGTGTAGTTATAGAGTTGCAGTACTGGCATGTTTAGAATTGTGAAGCTAGCCAATTTGATTGACATTTTCCATGTGGGTCCGTCAGCAAAATGACTCCTTTAAAAAGCCTTTCCTTCAGTCATCACACACCCTTTCAGCAAAGGTTTGCATTTCTCCAAACAAGTTACAACATCCATTCGTCTTTAAAAGAACAAAAAAAACAACAACAAAAAACAAACAGCTTTACATTCTTTGGACTTGGGATCCCGTGGCGCTCACACTATTGAAAATTTTACCATCAGCCTCTTGGGTGCTCAACAGACTGCAGGACCAACAACCGCTGAGACAACACCTGGGGTGGGCCCAGTAAGCATATTGCTGTAATCTTCTCGTTGACACCTCAAAGAAATCTATGTTCGCCACTCACAGTTTACATCCCAAAAGGATCTCGTAACAACATTTTTGTCTGATGTGTATCGTTTCTGTGTGGTTTTTGCTTTTAAGCAGACGTCATCTTACTGAAAACCCAAAATAAAAAAGTTGAAAGTTTTTCTTGAAGCTGTGAGTAGCGATGCTTTGCATTGTTTGCTACACATCCATTCATCCGATGCCATTGCTAGGAAACTAAAATTGGTTACAGTGACTTGTGTACCCATACATGCGGCTGCTCTCTCTCTCACTACACACACACACACACACACACACACACACACATGGATTCAAGTTGAGCTGTCCCACACCCGGGCTTGTCTGTCCTCGAACACTCACACTCAACCTAAGAGGAAGTTTCTTGAATTAATTTGTTTTTTGTTTTTTTTACTGCAACGCAAGAACTGATTGGCTATCGCTGGGGGGAAACCACCTGACCACTCAGTTCCCCATTTGAGAGAACAAAATAAAGATGCTTTCCTTTACATCCCAGTTGAAAAAAAGATTTATCTAACCTGGCCCCAGTTCAGGGGTTTATACAAAGCAACACTTGTGTGTCACTTCACATTTAAACAATCTGGTTAGCTGTAGCTTCAATATAAAGCAGTCTCTTTCAATGGGAATCTATGGGTAAACATCTTTCCTGTTGCCCAATGAGGAGATGTACATCGCCGCAATGACGCAATGCCGACACGGCCTTTATAGACCCGGCCCCCCCCAAGTGAGGAGAGAAGTAGAACAAAAGGACACTAAACAACACGAATACTAAGCAAAAGAGCACAGACACATACAGACACATACACACGCAATCATGCACACCAAACATCAATTAAGTACTCCTTTTCCAACCGTTACATTTCTCCTTGTGGTCCAAGGCTTCTCCGTTTGATATGGCTTACGACTTGTTTGTGTATGTGGGTCGTCAATTCCATTTGCTAAACCAAACGGTGTGAAATCATAAAAAGGACCGGGGCCCAGCCCTGGTTTCCCTTCCCCCCACGACGGTCTACTGAGAGGTGAATTGTACTGCATGAGGTCCTACTGGGTCCTGGGGAGAGGGACAGGACGGGACGGGGATGTCCCAGCAGACCAGGGGGTTTCCGGCTGAACACCTCGTCATGTATGGTCTCTGCAGAGCCACAGTCCCACCCTGTCTGCACTGCCACGCCGAGGCAGAGGCAAACCACGTTCCTGAGTATACAAGTACCATCCAACAAACTCTACCAACCCTTACTAAGTCAATTATTGTTAAGACACCATGGGCTATCAGACACACACACACACATCCCTCTATGATCCTTGCAAAGACTGTATTCTCACACATACACACACACACACCAAAGAACCAGGTCTGGATAGTGATTTACTGTACACAACTACATTAAGTGCTATATAATCATGGGGGGGAGGGGTTCAAGATATACTGCGTCTTGTATAGGGCTCTCTGACTTTCAAAAAATAATCCCTACTATATATATGTACACACACACACACACACACACACACACACACACACTAACACACGTGTGTTGTTTTATTCTGGGCTATATTCTGATGGAAAATATATATACTCCTTTCAATAGTTTTCCAAAAGAAAAAGAAAAACATGTTAATAATGTTGTTATTGGCACTTGGGACCACTGAAGTGATCAGTGATCTTCCTGCAATGCATCGCTTCCCACTGCAGTCAGTCCCACGTCATCTCTAGTCAATATATGTGAAGGGTTTGTCTCGGAGACACACAGTGTTTAAAAACACCAATATCACATAAGAAACAGAAAAGGCCCTATCCTAAAAAAAAACCCATCTTGGACATGACTTTAAAGCCTTAATCTTGACGTGGAGAGAGGAGGGAGGGGGGGTGGGGGGGGAAGAGAGGGGTGGGGCTATGGAAAACACAGCCTTGCTCCATCTTTGACCACGACACACACTAAAAAGAAAATAAAAAGTCATTTTTGTTTCCAAAAAGCGACCAAAAGCTTACACAGTTATTCGTTCCATGCAATCATATAAAATACTACATTTCAGTTTTTTTTCCTGTTAGGCTATATTGGATATTATTTACAAAGATAATTCTTCTTTATCATACAGTAAATCTGTACAGGTCCAATACAATGTGACACACCCTTTAAAACAGTCTTTCGTTACCATGGTGATGATGTTTGTCAAGCTTTTCAGAGACCAGAAATCGCACTTTGAGCCCCTGCCTCCGATTGGTGGGGAAAGGAGATGAAGGTTGTGGCGGGGGGGGGGGGGGGGGGGGGGGGTGGAGGCGTGTTCTGACTCATCCAGCAGGTTGCCGTGGCAACGTGTTCCTTTTTTTTTTTAAATGGCCTTACGGTTCATACAGTTAAAAGAAGTGACTGACCTCTTTGGGGATAAAAATGGAAGTTTGTTATACTTCGCCCCCCCCCCCCCCCCCCTCACCGACCTGGTGAAACGATCTTCATATTAGCTTTAGGTAGAGAGAGGGAGAGCCAGAGAGAGAGAGAGACAGCAGACTGGCCTCACTACTGTGGCTGGCCGTCAGTCCGGTGTGAGGAGGACACCTTCTGCTGCTTCTGGGGCTGGGCCTTCAGCTGCTGCTGGTGCCGCGGGTGGTGGGACTGCTGCTGCTGTGGTTGTTGTGGTTGTTGTTGTTGGGTGGCCTGGGCGAAGGTGCCCTGCTGTTGCAGAGGGAACGCTGCCTGCAGGATGAGCTGGGTAGACTGGTTGCCGTGGAGAAGACGTGTTCCCTGGCAACGGAAGGGTGTAGAAATATCCGATTATTATAAGCACAAAGAAATGGACAAAACCCGCGCCCTCTAACTATAATCTTGAAATGGTCATTCGTGGAAAGGACACAATGCAGACAAATAGTGATGAGACAAATAACCATCTCCCGAAAAGAGATGAAGGAAACACAATGAGAACACTTGACAAACGTCTGGGAGAAGCTTGCCTTCGTCTGCCAGAAAGGCTTTAGGAAGTCGGGTGTAGTATAAAGAGCCACAAAGTACCTGTAGAAGGGGGGGTTATGGTGGATGAATGGGTCAGACACCGGACTTTCACTTAGCAGACCAGGGTTTGTGTCCTTGATTATTTTGCGACTTTACACACCAGGGACAAAACGAAAAAACGAAACGAAAATGTGGAATATTCGTTGACGAATACTCGCGTTCAAAGCTTTCCCACCAAGACCGACACGAATAATCACCTCCGTGCAGTCCACTGAAAATCAAAAGTTCGCTGGCGGAGGACTTCTGGAGCAACTGTTTGATTAATATGAGACAGCGCAAGAAGAAGAAACGGAGCAGAAGAAGAAAACGTGTGTGCGTGTGTTTTTACAGTGCAGTGAATTAATTAGTGTAGCGGTGGCCTGTAAAGAAAAGTTTTTATTATAACAAAGCCACACACTGGAGACAGGCTTGTTATTTCAAGTGTTTCAAGGGTTTTCATCATTCATGACTGGACTGAACAGAGGGGGTTAGTATATGTTTGCATTGTATAAGTCAAAATGTGTTTATCATATGTATGCATTTATTATATGTGATACTGCACGGCCTTTAATAGTCGTTTATAATGGTCAGCTTATAATACCTCCGGAGCTCGGTGGATTGTTCAAGGAAAGACAGTGAGGCCATACACTTCCACTCTCTTTGGCCTTCCTCCTCCTGTCCACTCTCTTTGGAACGTACTTTCAAAGAGAGTGAGCAAAAGTCATTATTTTATTGTTTGGCTTGTTTTTTGCAGAAATTGAACCAGCTGAGTTTTGGATTCGGTGTGGATAGACTCAGAGATAGATGGGTTCCAATTTTGAATAGGACAAATCTGAAGGCCTTTAGTTGACTTATTATTTTCAGTAGACACCTTGGTTAGGTGTACTCGACATAACTACTTGGTTAGGTTTAGTCAACACAACTACATGGTTAGGGTTAGGCAACACAACTACTTGGTTAGGTTTAAGCAACACAACTACTTGGTTAGGTTTAAGCAACACAACTACTTGGTTAGGTTTAAGCAACACAACTACTTGGTTAGGTGTAGGCAACACAACTACTTGGTTAGGTTAAGGCAACACAACTACTTGGTTAGGTTTAAGCAACACAACTACTTGGTTAGGTTTAAGCAACACAACTACTTGGTTAGGTGTAGGCAACACAACTACATGGTTAGGTTTAGGTAACACAACTACTTCGTTAGATGTAGGTAACACAACTACTTGGTTCGGTTTAAGCAACACAACTACTTGGTTAGGTGTAGTCAACACAACTACTTGGTTCGTTAAGGCAACACAACTACTTGGTTAGGTTTAAGCAACACAACTACTTGGTTAGGTGTAGCCAACACAACTACTTGGTTAGGTGTAGGCAACACAACTACTTGGTTAGGTTTAGGTAACACAACTACTTCGTTAGATGTAGGCAACACAACTACTTGGTTCGGTTTAAGCAACACAACTACTTGGTTAGGTGTAGCCAACACAACTACTTAGTTAGGTTTAGGCAACACAACTACTTGATAAGGTTTAGGGTTAGGCCGAGGCAGAAAGGGCAAACCTCTCCCGTGTGCAATGATTCAGCAGTTTGTGCTGCCACCTATGGGTTACCTGTAGGAACTGCTGCTGTTGCTGCTGGCCTTGCGGGCCCTGGGCCACTAGAGTGGTCTGGTTTTGGTTGTCCTGCTGGCCTTGGGGTGCCTGTGCAGGCTGAAGCGTGAGGGTCTGCGTCTGTCCAGCCTGCTGGGGGAAGGAAGAAGTCACTAAAAAAGGTAACCAACATGTAGTGCCGTTTCTAGCTATAAGCCGTATAAGCTGTATAAGCCGTATAAGCGAGGGCCTAAGCCACCAGGGGGTCTCCCTTTAAAACACAAATAAATACATCAACTTTTTTTTTTGTAAAATTGTTCAGTCTATCAATCTTAAAATGTGTTAAAATGGAGCTTTTGTTCAACAATTCCTCAAAAATGCATATATATATATATATATATATATATATATATATATATATATATATATATATGTATATATATATATGAAAATTGAGAAAGGGGTTCGATAAGTTGTATGGGGGGGAGGGGCAAGTAGGATGTGGCTTAGGGCCCCCAGAAGGTCAGAAACGGCCCTGCCAACATGCATACTTTACTGTCCTAGTAAGGTGAATGTAGAATGACATCATCCACTTCTACTCTGATTCTGAGAGTCATGTTTTCGGTTAGCACTTCATAAAAATATGAAGACGAAAAAAAAGCCTATTCAGTAAATGCTGGATGAACTCTTTTTCTTCATATTATCTTCTAGCCTGGCAAGCCAGACCCACATCAGAAAGATGTAAGGTCTGGCTCAGCTCCATTGGCAGTGTGGGGGGATAAACGGTTGTCTTTCAAGTTCCCTCTGCACGCAATAGGATAGCGCTACAACCAATCAGAGCAACGAAGAAGGTGACGTAGTCAGAGCGACGGCTCTGACTACGTAATTAATCAAAACTCAGAATAAATATTTCTTTTCGAGGAAAGACTTCAGTGCCGTTCTTTGTTCTTTTCTCAAATAAAATGTTAACTTCAAGTCTTGAAGAGTCGCGGCCAAAGCCGAGTGGAAAGACAGCCATTCGCCAGCAGCAGCAGCCATTGTTTACCTCTAACACGGAACCGTCGCAACTCTGTCGTCATGGTAGCCCGGCTTTCGACTCCGCCCCTCACGCTGTGATTGGTCTGACATACTTTGTGTTTCCAGCACCAAAAAGCCGACGGAGCCGTGCTAGACCTACCTAGCTGCCAAATAAATTTGCTGCCGCTAGGGGGTGTCTAGATTTCTAGGCTAATTATCTTCTAGATTTATTACAAAACTCGGATGAGGGACATTTCAAATGTTTGATGAGGCATTTACGAGCACTGCTAATAGGGCTGGGCAATATGGAAAAATGTATTATCAGGATAATTATCGTTGTATTTTACACAATATTGATAAATAACACAGAATTTTTAAATTGAAAAGAGAATTCTAAACAGACTAACTGAGGGTCATTACATTGAAGTATATGGAAATGTAAGTATAGTATCGGACTAAAACCAGTTTTCCTTTCTCTCCGACGTTTCAAACCTCATATTTGATCATTCTAAGGGCACATCTTCCCATGGTAATTAATTTATACTATAAAACTGGGCATCACAATAGGTTGATATCTTCATGTCATGACGATACAACACCATTGAAGAGGATAAATGATAATATTGAACCAGCCCGTCACGACTACCACCGCTCCACAATAAAAGACTGGCGTGTCGGATCCAGACACATTGCACTATGTCCTGGGATCTTCCTCACCTGTTGTCCTCCGAACGGGTTGTAGGCGGTGACCACCTGGCCCATGAACATGGAGGTGGGCACCATGACGGCACCACAGGCCATGGGTGCCGTCACCAGCTTGGTGAGCAGCTGCTGGCCTGTGGGGAACCTGGGAGCATGCAGGAGGAGGAGAAGGAGGAGGAGCAACAACAACAGACTTTGTAAATCAGGGATTATCGTAGTGTGCATTGTCACACACTGGAGTCTAGTGTTCCTCAATGAGAGTCTAAATGTTGTATTTCAAAAGGTAGTGGCATTTAACTCCTGATTTTTAAATCAGACTTCAAAATAGGAGTATGTATGGTAGTCATAATGTCGTTTCCAAGAGGTATTGAGAAATAGTATAACACCAGTTCCAAATTCACATTTTTTTTAAACAGATCGGCGCCACCTTTTTACTGTGTGGCTACAGCACTTCTGGAAACTATTTCTGTATTTATTGGTTAGCACCTTAGCAAAAGGTTACCCAGCTTACCTGGGATTGCTTTTATGCGTGTTTGTGTGAGTGTGTGTGTTTGGGGGGGGGGGGTTATGTGTCTTCTCAATTGTCCTATTTGTACTTAACATCTTCATCACTAGGTCTATTTCTCAGGTTGGTACCAAAAGAAAGATCACACCTGTAAGATTGTTGTGAAGGTGAAATAATCAATGTGGATGGATCAGAGTGACTAAAGCTAGAACACAGAATAAATGGAAGATTTAATTTCCGCCTGAAATAAATGTCATGTTTTAGTGTGAATAACACCTAGTGCATTATCAGTTGGTAGACCTATATCACCCTAGTACAACATCTGATGAGGGCCTGGGTCAGGAGGATTTGATGCCAATAAAGTGAAGTAGAGCAAAGACAGAGAGGTTTTAGTAGAGATGATGAGACACAGACAGGTGAATATCTTGAGAACCCATTGTTCAATTTTAACATATGGCCACCAGATGGCGATAAAGAATGTGTGTTCTGATTGAAGGCAATCTGGTAATTGACCTATTTTCTGTGAAACCCACTCTTACCTACTATACATGATTGTAAACATGATTGGGAGTTTCAAAATGTTGCCCAGACACTGGATTATCTGTTTATGGTGGTTTTAAGTGATCAAACACAACTTAAAGGTAGACATAATTTGTGATTGTTACGAGAAAAAGATTGTTCTTGATGGTGACAGTGTGAAATGGTTTGGACTGTTGGAATCAGCAGAGTTTCAGCTATTGCTGTGCATGAAATACATAACTCTTGTTGTTAAATTCTTTTGTTTGGGGTTGGAATTGTGTTTAATTTAGCTAAAAATTGTTATAATAGACAAAAAGTTGAGATTCTTATTGTTCTAGTGGTGTATGACATGACAGTTTTCTCACATGTTTAAATGCCTTACGAAGTCTTTGATTTTGGGAGGGGGCGTGTCTGCTCGTATACGGGCGGTCTTGGGATGCAGAGGTTAAAGAAACTCTTTTTGACCAAAAATATATGCCTGAAATGTATCATATGTAAAAAAAATATGCAAAACCTAAAATAAAAACAAAGAGAAAAGAGAAAAGGGCATGCTGAATGCAGGATGAGCATGGTGGAGCCGTCGTACCGGATCTGGCGGTCCTGTGTGAAGGTGGCCACGGCGGTGCCCTGCTGGGTGTTGGTCTGCGGCATGCTGGTGCTGATCTGCAGCAGGTTGGGCTGACCCGGTTGGGATATCATCATGGTGTTGTAGAGCGGAGCCGACACCGAGCCCTGCGGCTGGGGCTGCGCCTGCACAGGTTCGGGGGGGGACGGGACGCAGTGATATTATTATCACAACCAGGGTACACCCCTACAAACACACAATGGTATTACCAGCCCTCACTAACGTGTCTCATTTATTAACTGATTAATGTACCAACAAAGAAACACAAATAAAGGTAAATTAGTCTGAACATACTGAGTGTACTAACTAGCGAATGTACAGGGAAAGTACGTTCAACTGCTTTTCAGACGGGCATCGAGGCTAGACAGAGGGGCACTTTTGGGTTGAACCGAGTACATAACAACTGCAAGGGGTCAGCAGACAGCCTAAAGGGGATGTGGGGGGAGGGGGAATGGGGGGGGGGGGGGGGTACAAAGCTCTAACTGTATGAGGGACACGCATGAATGAGCCTCATGTGCTCCAACTGCTGCGGCCGCTGAAGCAGAGTACATATGAAGACACGCAAGTAGGCACATGGTTTTCACCCCCCCCCCCCCCCCTGCCCCCCCCCCCAGCTGGGAGCAGTGGGTCGCTGCCTTTGATGTGTGCAGAGAGCTTCTCTGAAATTATTTTTTGTGAAGTATTTCCCCACGGTGTCATTTTGGTGTTTTGTCTTAAAGGTCCCCTATTTTACCAGGTGTGATGTAGTTGATTAGCCATTACAAGCCATGTCAAAATCTACCCTCTAGTGACATCATAAGTGCGAGTGTCCACCCAGGTGTGTGTGTTTGTGCACCTGTGCCAAGGTGTTGGTGTGCTGTTGTAAGGTCTGCTGGGTGGACTGGGGAGGCTGTTGAATAGTGATCTGCTGACTTCCTGTGTGTGTGGCATTCTGTTGGATCTGCTGGATCTGATTGGTCAGTGTGGTCGTCTGTTGGACCGAGCCCACCTGAGGCAACTGGACATTCATGGAGGCCCCCTGCGGCTGCTGCAGAAACATCTGGAACGAGGGAGTTCAGTGAGTACAATACACACAAATGCATCTTTGTAGACAATACTACTGCCGATTCTAATCAATACTCAAGCTTTTTCCTGCATAGAGAATTACGAGGCGGCCGCCTCACATCAGCTGGCCAGCGTTCCGTGTGCTAAATGAACCCGTTAACTCATAACGTATGGTCAAATATGCCAACAAGACAGCACACATTTGAGCTGACCAAGCATTTCCGTCTAGATATGTGCCGTATTTATTCAGTTTGGGAAATCTCACATAGTCTATAAAGTAGTTTGGCTGACCGGACTCGGATGGGACTACGTTTAGAAAGCTTCCCTGTTGCCATGTCGTTACTAAGATCGTCTCTATTTACCGGACTAATAAGGTAACATTGCCATGTCATTACTAAGATCGTCTCTATTTACTGGAGTAATAAGGTAACGTTGCCATGTCGTTAATAAGATCATCTCTATTTACTGGAGTAATGAGGTAACGTACGCATTCCATATGAATATATATATATATATATATATATATATATATATATATATATCCTCATGTTAACTGATTGGGTTCCAGGCATTAGTCAGACCCATATATTTCTCCGGTCATTTGCTGTTTGTTTCCAGGAATACAAAAATAGTGCAAGCTAAAAGTTGTAATTTTGAGACAGAATTGCCCCAAAATATGAATCAACACCCTTATATTTTAATGATTCTCAAGTGGTCATGGTATAAGCGGGATAATCCACTTCGAGGTGTGCGGTTATCGAAAAATAATGCACGCGGAGAGAGAGAGGTTCTATAAAATGAAAAATAGGAGGCTGAAATGTTCTGCCTCTGGTTGTGAAATGTGTAAATGAAAACAAATACTTTTATGTTATATTTATGTACAACTACACTGCAAGAGGAACTGTAAATTAAACCAGTAGCTTGTTATTTTGCAGTTAAGTAACTTTGCTGTTTGTTAACTGTGTAAATTCACACATTAGCTTTTTTGAACATGGCACTTAAAATAAATAAATAAATGCTTTTAACGTGATAATTGTCATTTTCTTCAATCATTCAATAATTGGAAGAATTTCTGCGTGAACATTTTTTTTTTCCGAAGGTCCCACCTCCGCCTT
>JAOPHQ010005416.1:220000-320000 GCA_030340625.1 Merluccius polli
TTCTTGAAGACAAAGCAAATACACATGTTCGTTACTATTGTATGTGCAATGGTGTGTACCATTTTGACAATTGACTTGGCATATTGCATGAGATAGGATCAATGTGAAAGAGTGCAGGTATTTACCTGTGGTCTAAGAAAAGGAACTTCCACTCTAGACTGTGCCTGGATGTAAACTCTTCGTTAGGCTCCTCCACCGTGCACATCTCCTATGAGGACAACACAAAGGGACACATGAGGAAACAGCAGAACATAGAAACACATAAGCACATAAGCAGAACACAGAGACACAAGAGGAGACAGCAGAACACATTAGTCTGAGAAGACTGTAGAGTGTTTTCGCGGTGTTGGATGTGCCATCGGTGGGATTTTATTCAAACCGTCCCCATTTTGCTATTTTTATTATTATTATATTTGTCAAAACAAAAAGTGTTGTGGTTGCGGAAATCAGGGAGACAAAAGGGACATTCTTGATACTTTTATTTGCACTGAACAGCACAGCACCTAGCAGCATCTAACCCGGTCTCCTGCTTAAGTTTAATGGGGGTTAGGTGTGCGTTCTACACGTTAGTCTATGGTTAGATCCATTGACTGTATGGGTTTTGTCTTGCACCAATTGCGCTGGTGCATGGATGTGTGTGATGCACTCGGTGCATTGGCGATTAATAAATAGACACAATCAGAATGAAAATATTTAACATTTTATCGACTGTCGCTAGGTGGGGCTGCACACCTGTATTGCATGACCAATCACGGCACCCAGGATAAACCAGCTATCACCACACACACTCAGGAGCGAGCCACTGTCATGACAGCATGTTACATCTGCTCGGCTTGTACCATCTTGCCATCTCCAATAAATGGATATATTCTTCCACAACTACCTGTGTCCTGTGTCAGAGGGCCCCAGCAAAAGCCACTTAAGTGAGGAACCACTGGTACATCAGCATACAGGCCTATACCATATCAATTTGTTTATTAAAATGCAGGTAAGGATGGCCCCAAATATTGGGTTTTAATAATTAACATATTTAGCAGCTATCTCCATGTTTAAACAAAGGAAAAAGATTAGGACTGTACCCTAAAAGTCGAGTAGTCGAATTGTCATTCAGAGAGCCCCGAGTCGACTTGAATTCTCTCAGTCGAACCATTGCAGGTTTTTGTTTTTCGTATGTTCAGTATAATAACCGAATAAAACATGATACAGAGGCCTAACATATAGGAATGTCATGACAGTAGTAATGGAAAAGAGAAAATAATTATTACAAGAGAACTAATGCTTCAAGGGAGATGTATTTCATGTTAGATCAGATGACAGACCAACATATAAAAAAAACTTGACGGGCGAAATAATCTTCACCATTATTGTAAAAAGATCTGGATGAGCTGTTAACTTATCTCAGTCTTGTTTTGAATACAGTTGTTGTAGTTGTTGCGTGATTGTATGCAACACAAGGATGTAAATCAACACAACTTTATGTCAAGAACTGTTGATTGATCCATTGTGAATTGATCTCGTTAAACTGAGTTAAAATTAGAAAGATATTGGACATTTATGCTACGTACTAAAGCAATCTTAAGTGGGGAACTAATGGGACAGTCCACGTGGGTCTAGTGGTATTCGATTAAAACTGAACTAATGGGACAGTCCACGGTGAGTCTAGTGGTGTTAGATCAAAACTGAAAAGCCGAAGCAATGGTGTTAAAGCGGGGGAAAATAGAGAGGTGAGCGTGAATATTTGTTGTTTATCTAATGTTATGGTTGGATTTAGCCTATGCATCTATCCGCCCGCCACTTCAACTTGCTTCCATAAGCCGGTTACTGTAATGTTTAATTATTTTTTTAAATCGTTGAAAATCCGATTGACCTGGCGAATCATGAGTCGACTCGGGAGTTGGGTACAGCCCTAACAAAAACTACCTACTAATAATAAGGTTGGCAATTTAATAAACATGAATATAAGGTAGCAATCTTATTTCTTTTTCTGGCAATTTTGTTTCGCTAAACTCAAACATTTCAACCATCAGCAAAGTAACGCTTTAGTTCAAAGAAATTGCCTGGTTCCAAATTGCTAAATAGCCTGGTCCCAAATAGCGAGCTGTTAGCAATGACAGCAGCCGTCACTCTCCATCGCTCGCTACAGTACGTTCGAGAACAGATGAGAAAAGAGAGACTGGAGAAGTTAGATTGTAGCAAACTTTCGAACGGGCACTGCACTAGTAATGAAAAATTCCAGTAACGTCGGTTTGCATGAAATTAAACCGGTATAAGCTTGCACACCGCACCGTACCAGTAAACCGGAAAACCGCCCAACCCTAGAACACAGAGACACATGAGGAGACAGCAGAACACAGAGACACATGAGGAGGAGACAGCAGAACACAGAGACACATGAGGAGGAGACAGCAGAACACAGAGACACATGAGGAGACAGCAGAACACAATGAGGAGACAGCAGAACAGAGAGACACATGAGGAGGGGACAGCAGAACACAGAGACACATGAGGAGACAGCAGAACACAATGAGGAGACAGCAGAACAGAGAGACACATGAGGAGGGGACAGCAGAACACAGAGACACATGAGGAGACAGCAGAACACAGAGACACAAGAGGAGACAGCAGAACACAAGAGACACATGAGGAGGAGACAGCAGAACACAGAGACACAAGAGGAGACAGCAGAACACAAGATACACATGAGGAGACAGCAGAACAGCTGAACAATGGATACAATATCCACTTTGTGTTAGGAGACTAGATATTACATTGCAGAACTTTTGGGTAAATTGGCCAAAGAGAAAAAATATGCTGTCTGATATAGCTTTAATTTGGGGGGGGGGGGGTTAGAGAGTGGGAAGCCTGGGGTTAGTACCCTAACAACAAGTATCCAATCTCCCAACAACTAAAATGAAGCGTGTGTATACCTTTATAAACTGAGGCTTAGCCAGTCGCACAGTGGCTACGAAGCAGACCTGGTCATCGAAGGCAGGCTGTAGCGATCTCTGTAGCACCCCCGCAAGACCATTTCGTGTCATGTTGGGCACTGCACAACAGACAGGGGATTACATTAAGGTGTGTTACATTTCAGAGATAACACATATCATGCCTCACTGAAGTAGTGAGGGATGATAGAGAAGTAGATCCGAAAACGTTTATTCATTGGCAAATCGATTTGCTTTTCTTTTGTAATAAATGTGTTATTGCACTAGCACTGGTGCACTTGCACTAGTGTTAGCTACATTTTTTCATTTTACAGGAACCCTGTTATGCTAAACATACAAAGTACCCAATTGTGACAATTTCTGCCTAAAATGCAATAACATAGCTGTACCATTGTTGAGGGACTTGAAGTTTCCGATGAACTTGACATATTCGTAGACAGGGGGCTCCTTCGGGTCGATGGCTCCTCGCAGCATATGACAACAGAACTCTAGCTGGTTCTTAGCTAGAGATAACAGCAAAGCACAAAACTACATCAATCGATGCATACAAAATCAAACATTGAGTTTTTAAAGTTACAAAAGTTCCTTAAAAGAGGGACTACAGCTTACTTTCTGTGTTCTAAAGCAATTTATAATCGTATGAATAATAAATAGGTTTTAAAACAAGTATGTTTTAACTCGGACCTGGAAAAGAACAGATGTTAATAGAGATTACATTTCTTCAGTATTATATTATATTATATTAGATGCATTTTCAATGCAAAAGAGGGTGAAGAGTGTGAGTCAGGGCTGTTCATTTTGACATTGTCAAATTAATAAGGAAAGAGAAATTAATAATATATAGTATATTCATAACCTCAGGAAGTGTATTTTAACTCCTGGGTTTCAGGACTAGAGAACCCAAAGTCTCTTGAAGGAAACGCATTGAGCTTTAAGGTCAGTTATACAGGATCTACAGCTTCCCTCAAACCCACGGCCCCAACAGCCTTACAGGCAAACACATGCATAAAGGAGCCATCCGACTGAACAGCCAGTCTAGTGCAGTGAGCTACTGACTCTTGAGGTAATCGGAGCCATGGCTCTCAGGGTCCGTGGCGTGTGTAGACAGAGCTTTGTAGACATCAGAGTGCTCTCCCAGCGGCAGGAAGTTTAACAGGTTCTGGTCCATCAGGTCCGCCTGCAGAAAAACACGCGTGCGAACACACGAACACACACATACACACACACATTAGAGCCCAGAGGAGTGGTAAACAAAGTTACAAGGTCACACGACTTTAACAAACATTGTTTGGAGCAGCTGTGTGAAACCTACCGGTAGGTGCTCAAGCAGTGAGGTCACGCTCTCAGAGACATAGATGATGTTGCCATCAGTCATTATTGCTATGAAGAAGCCATCCAATGCCTAATAAACACAGGAGCCATTTTTTAAATCTATACAGCACAAAGATAGCCTAGTCCTAACTAGACCTTGGTACTCATTTCATTCATACTAAAGGTCTAGAACTGCTATAGTCTAGTCCTAACTAGACCTTGGTACTCATTTCATTCATACTAAAGGTCTAGCAGTGCTGTAGAGACAAACGATGTCTCACTTGAAGGCGGGTGCTGTTGAAGTTTAAAACCTATTGGCTCTGCCCAGTGCCACTCTGGATCTGCCTTAACCAATCGCTAACGTTTGGTCGTGACGTATTTCATGCGCCAGAAACCACGTTGCGCGCAGTATACAAACGGCAGATGCAGTGAGCATTAGCATTAGCCTGGTTCCGCCCGCCTCCGTACTTACGCTCAATAACTGAAATTCGCGCACGACCTCTACGTCACTGTTCTCAGGCCGCGCCTCCTGTTCACTGATTGGACCGCAGATTTTGGGGAAAAGAAATCGTTCTAACATAGTAGCATCGCCAGACCTAGTACTGAAGTGAAATGAAATTTGAGCGGAAGTACGTAGGTGGGCGGAGCCAGGCTAGCACAAAGATGCCAACACATATAAATAATATTAAAAAAACATCCCATTTCAAAATAACAATTAAACAATTGCCTTTTTTTCCATTTCATTTACAAATTAGATTTGAATCCAATGAGATGGGTAGGAGTGAATTAGAGCAGCATAGCCATGTAACAGCAGAGGGGGAATCGACAAGGATGTGACCATATACGGAGAATAAGGAGTTTTTTCATTTCTGACCTCCAGCATGAGTTGGGTGAATTCCTCGTTGCTAAGAAACGCAGGCTTCCAGTCCTGTCTGATCTCACTGGACTCTGACTGGGCTGTGATCTCTGATGGAAAACAGCAGGTGCTAATTAGTTTAAGGTACTTCCACTAGGGTGGGACAATTTGAGAGAATGTATTAACACCATATCCATTTTACAAAATCACAATATCTGCTTATTCAACAATAACCCAATGGAAAATAATGATGTCTTATAGAGTATTATATTATATTGAACTATATGGTTATGTAGTACAATCACAACATTTAAATCATTTCTACACCATGTTTAGAAATAATTATACATATAATTTAGACAAAATTAATGCATTAATTTTGTGTCACTATAATCACAATGAGAGACGATAAACACTAATACTGAATTATCATTTATCTTCCATTATTAAATACCTTTCATTATAGCATTGGACAAATGTCCAATAGGTATTACTATTTCGCAAATATTGACAAAATCAAATATAGCACAATTTTTTAACCAAAACATGACATGGTTTCATTCTCAGCATTTATAAAACTCCTTAAAAAACAACCTTCTAGAGTAAATGGTTTTCACAAGAGCTTATGAAACCATTAAACGATGATGGAAAAAAGCATGTGACATGCCATCAAAACAGCTAAGGTGATTTAACTGTAAACCCTCTATAAAAACATAGAAAAGAATAAGCCTAGAGCATAGCTCCGTTAACAAAACGTGGCAAAGTGACCCAGTTGCCCAACGAGAAGGAGACGATGAACAGTGTCAGAGGCCTGTTTCAGCTGAAAACGTGACGCGAGGGGAGGACGATGGCGACTACTGACCCTTGTGTTTACACAGGAAGTCGATGCTTTTCTGCAGGATCGTGGACTTGTCCATTTTCCGGGTGTTGCCGGGCAACATGGTGCCGAGTTCCTTGATGAGGACATTGAACTGATCTCTCCGCTTCTTCTCGGACTTATTACGGGACACACTGCAATGTAAAACATAAAAGCATGATGAGGATCCCAGACCAAGTGGAGGGAGCGTGGCTTGCTATGTGGACTAGCATGAATGTAAAACACACAAGCAAGAAATACACTCAATGAGAACTCTGCTGAACAATTCATTGATTCATTCAGAATTTGTATTTAATGAGATAATGCAAAAATGTCTGATTCATGGAACCACAATTTTATCTTTTTTTAATTACATAATTGCATACAAATACCACAAAAATCCACCTAAAATAATGAATATTATAGAATTAACGATGGAAACTAGGTCACTGGGCTAGTTAACATACCGCATGCATGACGCTAGGGAGGTAGCTTGTACCTTCGTGCTCGAATGGGAAAGAACAAGACTGTGTTTGGTCATCCTTACCGTTTTGCTTTGTCCTTTTCATCTTCGTCCATCAACCCATCAAAGATGCTACAATCATCCCTAAAGAGGGTGAGACACAAACAGACACGTACTGAGCATCTACTTCCTTAACTGTGTGTCTTAACAGAAGTTAGCTTTTTACATTGACATAATTTGCTCTAAAACAGAGAGTTTTAGGACACAACTGTCTGGCATGCATATAATTTAAATCACAAATTATATTGATCCCATGGATGGGACTTTCTCCAAGTACTCCAAGTATAGCAAATTGTCTCGAAGGAGGAAGGATCGAAACATATCCATTCCTAATGTGTGCAATGTTTCATCACCTCTTAAGATCCTGTTCATCTAGAATATACTGAAGAACTCATGCTTTATCATTCTTCACGATAGATAGAGATAAGATAGATAGCTAGATAGCTAGATGGATGGATGGATGGATGGATGGATGGATGGATGGATGGATGGATGGATGGATGGATGGATGGATGGATGGATGGATGGATGGATGGATGGATGGATGGATGGATGGATGGATGGATGGATGGATGGATGGATGGATGGATGGATAGATAGATAGATAGATAGATAGATAGATAGATAGATAGATAGATAGATAGATAGATAGATCGATCTATATATCCAGCCCCCTACCAATCTATGACATGCCCATGCCTGAACTGCATTGACATAAAAATGTGTTGACTGATCAAGCACTTCCAGGAGCATGGGAACATGTGTGAGTGTAATTACATTACCAGAAGACTGGTAAGGAGACTTACATTGTTAATAATAGCCAATGGCGGAAGTTGGTTAAAAAGGTCTATTCCCACATGCCAAGGGTTGGAGGTTATATTTGGTTTGAACGCAAAAAATAAATAAATAAATAAGTAAAAGAGAATGAAGGAATGGTGTTGTGCTTGCTACAGAGGTGGCTATAATACTTTCTATATACACATGAGTGTTGGGAGCATACCCAATGCTAGATGTCATGGTGGCTGTTAATCAGGGTTGTAGCTGCAGTGATTGGCTCTTTAGTCGTGAGGTAGGCATTTGGAAGAGCACCTGAAGGAAAAGCAGACACATGTCACTATAGAAAAACACACCCTCAGACTTCGGATTGTATTGCCCTGTTTATAGTTTTATTATTGTATTATCTGGATCTGTCACACATTTTGGTTCGAGGCCTACAATATATGGGTGAATAAAACAATATGTGTTTAGAGATGTACAATTGTAAAATACAACATTCTACACACCTGTGGTGGATATGGAGTCATGGCAGTCATTTTACTAATAAGCCATTTTAAGCCAATTTTAACTGTAAACAAAGAAACTTCTGAATGTCAATTGTATGCTATAGCATATAGAAATCTGAAGAAAATAGGTTTATACATCCTAAACATATTAAATGGGCCATGATACATTGTACTTAAAAAATACAAAAACAAATACAAAAAACTTTAAAAACAAAAGTATAGTATTACCAACATAGCCTATTAAGTCCAGTTAAATGGAAGGTTAACAGTGCGAGGCCTCAAAGAAATGATCCCTTAAAGATAGTTGTGTGCATTCAGATGAGTCTTACCCCACTGCAGTCTGTGCGAAGGGCCAGTTACAGAGGGACTTTTCTTGAAGGTGAAAGCACAGGGGTCAACGCAGACTCTTTCATCCAGTATATCATTGGGGGGGTGACAGAGCAACAGCCCCTGGGCAGGACATAACTGCCAGGCCAACCTGAAAGAAGGACAATAGTAGAAAGCAGGCCTCACAGGGTCAATGGGTCACAACCCGTAGGATGCCGTACAATCATTATTTCAAGTTTATAAAACAACATCAAAATATGGACTTCAGAACCACAAAAAGATTATATTTAAGACAATAGGTAAAAGTAAAGCTCACTTATTGAAAGTGCATGCTTGTAAAAGTCAATGTACCCAGAAGGTACTTTTAAATTTAATGTATACAAATCAATTGGTTTAAGGCCAGTAGGTCGCCACAATCGTCAGAAACGATTGACATTCATTCAATACGATTTTCAAGTATTAAATTATGTTGAGTGAATAATTTCTGGCTTTGACCCACTTTTTTTTAAATGACCTCGTTTTTTTGTGTCAACTTACTTAATTGGCACTGGTCTTGGTATAGAAAACCTGAGTCCGTTTACGTCTCTTCAATTAATTTACAAATGTGTATCCTTACAACTGAGGGCCACACCTGTAAAAACACAATATATGAACTCAGTGACACACATCACAGCAACACGGTCTGCTGATGCCCACGACCCGCCGACGTCTAGGACTGTGTAATAACACACACCATCGCCATCATGGCTACTCGGATGATCTAGGGGGGCGACTCGTTAATATGCCCTTTCCTTATCAACAGCCATTTAGTTATTAACACTGTGTGTCCTCTCGCTGAACCAGATTACCACTAACCGGCTCTGGTTGAAGTGACACTACATCGGAAGGGGGGCCTCCTACCTCGATGCCGTTGTTGTGGAGTGACAATGTCAATGCAAATATTACACACACACACACACACACACACACACACACACACACACACACACACACACACACACACACACACACACAACAACAACAACAACAAAACACACACACACACACTGACACACATACACACACAGCTACAGCACAGAGGAGAAGAAAAAACCCAAAATGTGAACCCAGTAGGATCCACAGGTGTTCGTTATACAACCAAAACAGGACGGACGCTAAGCTAGCAAGCTAACTAAAACCAGAAGCCCGAGCGTCGCCCAGGTAACTCACATGTAATAACCGAGCGGCTGGCTCCGCCAAAACGGACACACAACATAATATGAATTACGACGGGACGACGGAGGAGGAGGAGGACGCATTACTGACGAAAAAACGTGAGGAGGATACCGACTCGCTATTCAGCGAGCTGTCACGCCACCGCCGACATCAGCTCGCAAATAATAATAATAATAATCTCCCAAACGTAACGTCGGCCGGCGGCGGCCACCCCGAGAAAACGTTACGAAACCCGGGGCGCGCGGCGCGCAGCGCGGACCGTCCATGTTTCTGTGGCCAATGAAAAAGGTCGAAAAGAAGAAGCGATAGTCACAACATTTTTTTTCGGCGGCAGACACACACACACACACACACACACACACACAGGCACACACACACACACGTTCACACGCACACACAGCGTGCACATACACACACACACACACGCAGCGCTGTGAATGTGGGTCACTGGGCCTTGCTCTCCCGCGAGCGTGCGGAAACGGTCCCGAAAGCCTCCTCTGCAGTCCGACCGCTTCCGCACGCTACACACAAATAACACACACACACACACACTATTTCCCTGGTTATCACGTTAAACACAGCAGTGTGTGTGTGTGTTTATGTATATATATATATATATATGTTTTATCTTAACGCGCTTACCTTCCCGAATAGTCGACTACGGGCTCCGTGTTTTGCTTATTTAAACGTTGCATCGGGGGGGCTGGACTCCGGGGTTGGGAAGAAAAACAGGAGGCCTACTTCATATTACGGTGTGTACAGTCATGCGCAATGGCGACGGCAGCAGGGCAGCACTGGGTTTTTTTTGGCAGTACAGTAGGAGACGGCTGAATTATTATCTTCAATACGTCAAAAATATCACTGCGGCGTTTGCGGCCCGGCGCTGATTGCAAGTGTCATGTTTGCTTTCCTAATAAATATGTATTTCAATTCTGGCATTTTTGACAGAAATTGTTTTTACCGCAAACAACCATTTAAAGCGTAGAAAAGCGTAGGCTAATACTGCTGGTATAAGCCGTTGGTTCGGCAGTCTTTCACACTGATCCTAGATATGTGTGTGTTCAAATACCTATATTATAATACACATATTATTAACATACATTTTTTTAAATTAATTTTAGTTTATTTTTTACCCTGCCATACAGACGACCGAGACCCTATATTACATATTTTCCAAATTAGTCTTAATGTGTCGTCTGACACGTCGTCTGCGTTAATTTACACCCTGCGATGATGACGATGAAGCTGGCGGCGGTGCGCCGGCGACACCTCGTCACGCGCAGCGCCAGGGTTGCCTCCGCGCGAGGGTTTCCCTCTTCAATCACCGGCCAATCACAGCCGCCGCAGACCGTGACGTTTTTTGCCCTAACGTGTCGAGGTTCCCCCCCTGGATACAATTACCGTATAGAGGAGATGTGTAATGTTAATGCCTGCGCCATTTTCCTCCTCACGTTAGGATGTTTTTTCTCCCCCTTTTTACTCTATGCGTGATGAATGTGTTATAAGATAAAACACATAAAGAGTTATAAAGAATGGAGGCCTAGTATTAAAGACCTTTGGCCATGGATGCTTTGGCAATATAGACTAACAATTATCCTATTAATTAAATAGGCCTATATTTAACATTTATAGACATGTATAATCCAATTATAGGAACATTCATTTACAAAAAATCCTTAGGTAAGTGACATGTATGTATTTAAATGTGGTTTTTAAAAGGCCCAACTAGATCACATTTGCTTGTCTGTGGTAGACTGTAACGTTTGTAACGTTGTCACACAAACTACACCAACTGATAGACACATTGTATTTATTAGATATTAAAAATTAATGCTCGTTGATGGCCATAATAGGCTGGTCCGCACGGTCACTACAGCAGATGACACTGTTCACTACTAGGCTACTATGGTAACAGTCACCAGAGTCACTTTCACTGATGTGGTTTAAGTCACTTTTAGTGTGGTCACTGTCACTGAATTGACGACAACTAAGTTTTAACTCTCCTGGTTGCACCTCCTGGCACTCAGAAGGACAGCATACGCAACAGCTCTGAGGACCAGAACAGAAGACTTTCACTTATATATTGTGTGAGTGCGTGCATGCGTGTGTGTGTGTGGGGGGGGGGGGTGCAAGGTGTGCGCATGTGGGGGGTGTGTGCATGCATGCCCGTGTCTGTGTGTGCGTGTGCCTGTGGGTGTGTGCATGCATGTGTGTGTGTGTGTGTGTGTGTGTGTGTGTGTACATGTATGCCTGCATGTGTGTGTGTGTGTGCTCAAAATGTGTCTTCACCCCCACACTGGGCTGCTCCTATCAGCCAGCCCACCAGCCGCCCAGACATGTATATAAACACACATATTATTAAATTGTTATTATTACAAACGGTGAAATGGGTGTAACGAATACACTTTGTTGCTATGGTAAATCTATGTGGCAATCTCGAAGATTTACGTTTCGTTCTCTTTAGCAACACATATGGCAATAAGCACTAATACCATTACAGTACTTTAAACTCTGTAACAGAACACTAAATAAATCAATATTGTTTGTGTCAACAGCATGCCTACCTCGAGTGTTTTCCTCATGTTCCACATGAGGAGGCCATTTTGAAAGCAGAGTGTGTGGATTTCTGCAATTCGATTCACATGTGACATATTGTGTAAGAAAAAGCCATATGTCATGAAAAAATCTGTAAGATAATGACTAAAACATCATAATCCTCCATAGCCTAAGTCAATTTACACAAATACTTACTTCCATGTTAAAGGTTATTTACCAGTTGCTTTAAGTCGAAAACATGAAGTATCAAAAACACATTATTTCCCAAAATCGTATCTGAGTGACAGTGGATAGTGTTCTAGTATTGTAAATGGAAACCAAAAATGAGTGGGACATGTATTCTCTCTGATTCTATCTTGAATGCACACAAAACAGTAGCCTACAAAACATTTTTAAAAACACTTAATCAACAACTTAGATTGGATTTCAGTGAAAGCCTGTAAGATTTTGTTTTATGTGCAGGGTAAGGCCAGAGCCAAAACACTACACAGACAATTATGATATGGAGTTCATGTGTTATTAATGAGATTCAACACTTTTATGTACTTCTTGCTCTGTCTCTTCCTGTGCACCCTCTCTGCATCCCTCTTTCCATCTCAGATGTGGAAAGCCTTTCCAGAAAACACCCTCAAAAACCATTATCCACCACAACAGTCAAAGCACTTAGCCGTGCTATGGCCTGCCTCAGTTTTCCACAAATGTGACAAATCTAATGGAGTAGTATAGTCCCCCCCCACACACACACACACCCACACACACACCAAAGGATCAAATCAAAAAAATCGCCCCCCCATTAAATCCAGGTGAATTCTTTACATTTCAATTTTGAACCCCAAAAAATACTGTGATGCGGGGTAACTGTAGAAAAGTGAATGATCATACATGGCCACAAACACACACACACACACTCATATATATAACTGTCTCCAGATAAGAGCCTCACCCTCCTGGCACCTCTGCTCAGAGATTGGATTACTGTTGGATAATGGAAACAAGGAGAGTGCTGTGGGACATCCTCTCCCCCCACAACAAACATTTAATCAGAGAGAAGCATTGGGAACCCTGCCACATGGACTTGCAATCATGTGTGTGTGTGTGTGTGTGTGTGTGTGTGTGTGTGTGTGTGTGTGTGTGTGTGTGTGTGTGTGTGTGTGTGTGTGTGTGTGTGTGTGTGTGCATGTGTGCATGCACGTGTGTGTGCATGTGTGTGTGTGTGTGTGAGAGAGAGTAAAATTTGAAGAAATTGTTAAAGTAGAAAGATAGATCGAAATGTGATTTAAGGAAGAAAAGTATTGCAGGTGATGAGCAAATATTGCAGGAGATTGAGCAGAGAAGAGATTTAGTTTTCAGTGTGAAAACATAACCATACATACGTCACACATTCCTTTGTCCAACTTCTACACCCACTTTCGAAAACTCCATCATCATCATCATCATCATCATCATCATCATCATCATCATCATCATCATCATCATCATCATCATCATCATCATCATCAATGTTTCATATCCTGTACATGTGACTCTAATAAACATATCCATTTCTTATTTTCTCTCTCTCCCTCCCTCTCTCTCTATCTCTCCCTCACACACACACACACACACACACACACACACACACACACACACACACACACACACACACACACACACACACACACTGCCATTCTCCATATCTCTCCCTCTCTCCATCTCTCTCCGCCTTTCTCTCTCTCTGCCCCCATCCCTTTATCCTACTTCTATTTGTGTGGAGGTCTTCGTTGTGTCATTCTCTGTGTGTCTGTTCAGATGTGTCTTTTGTCTTATCCTTTCCATCTAATGCAATCTTTTTTTCCATCACTTTGACACATTCGATTTTTCCCCTTCTCTCCTTCTCTTCCGAGATGTCGTCCCTTCTGAAAGAGGAATTGCAGAGAGTTTTATTTCGACCTGAGGGACAGAGACTGGTGGAGTTTATAGAGATTGAGGAGCCAATGCAGGGAAGACATTTTTTCTGTGTCGGAGGTAGGCCTACACATTATCAGGTTACGTGTTTGTAGATCATTTGTATTATTTTAATAATAATATTATTATAATAATATTATTTCCTCCGTCTTGTCATTTAATTTCAAAGATTGATCTAATTTCTCTGATATTGATTCTATTCATACATAATATGATCAGTGCTGTTCTGGGTGAACTCTAGAAGAATACAGCAGTATAGAGGTTACTGTGTTAAACAGACTTTGTATGTCAAAGCCTGATGGATTCAAAAACAGCTTTGTTGTTTCTTCTCTCCCGCTGCGACAGTTTCAAAGAAAATAGGTGTACAACTATGTATAGTGGGATGTACCAAGACCCAAACCCCAAAACCAGCCAAAACTGGACCCAGGAGACCCCAAACTAAGCGGTCAACCTTCCAGGATTGCTACAAGAAGACAGAGATCTGGTCCCTCCAAGACCTCAGTCTCATTGATGGACGGGACCCCGATGTCGTAAGTCATTGAAAAGATGATTTCACCAGTTCCATTTCCTAGTGAAAGCCACACAATGTGATTACCAGTAACAACTAAACATGCCATCATGCAAACATACTGTATAAGATTCAAAATATAGAAACCAGGATCACTCGTATCATGTGTGGACAACGGTGTATATTGTGCATTCTCTTGGAATTCAAATAAGAATTTAGTTAGAAATCTAATACAAAATCATGAATAAAACACAATAAATATAAAAACCACACTTAAATCACACACCAAAAATATTACCATATTACCAAACAGAATTAATATTATACAATTAAATTATTCATGCAGTATTGTGATGCTTTTAAGTGCAATCAAGGTTCACAAAAACACACCAGATAGTGCCGGATATCTCTAAGAATTAAAAAAAAATATATATTTTTTGTATTATTTCAGTGTTTGTGAGTGTGTGCGTTAAATAACAAAAGGCCCCTGTCTCTGATCTCTCTTTAGGATGATCCATGTTTCATACTGCATTTTGACAAGGTCCGCACTGTGACTGCTATCAACTGCTCTGCCAAGTACGCTCTGGTCCGGGCACTGGTTGCTCTTGGCGACAAACACTGTGAAGTGTCACTGAATGTACAGAACTTTGATTGGGCTTACATTAGGCCCACTTCCTTCTATTCCAATAGAGGAGATTGTGTCGTTCTCTCACAGATTTGCTTCTATGCATTCAATTTGGTATGTCTGTCGATGTGTCCTGTTCCCCTGGAATAACCTCCTGTGGACTGTAGCCATATGTTTACAATTATTCATTTATTTTCATTTTCACTGTGTTGGTACTAAAATGTGATGTAATTGCTTTATGTGAAATGTATGTTGGCATAGAGCGCAACAAGATGTAGCGAGTGTGTAGATATCACTTTAAAATATAGATTAATGAGAGTGCATGCTTGTGCTCTGCAAAGAGATGGAGGCCAATTATGCATCAATCAATACGACTGCTATTCATTTGTCTTATGGAGACATAACTGTCCATTCTACTTATGGTTATCTCTATTGCTATTAAATGTGTCAAATAATGTGAGCACTGCCAATGTGTGACAGATGTATAACCTACTTGTATTTGAAATCAACTGTGAATGTAAATGATCTCCATGTCTGTACTTTTGCTGTAAAACAATGTTAAAACGATGATAAATTCATAAAATCCTATGATAATTGTTGTTTGTTTTCCCTTACAAACACACAAATCACCGATGTTTGTTCAGGAAAAAGGTTTAATGCTTTATTGGATATTTTTTGAGCAATGTGGGGAAACCTATTTCTTAAAAACAGTAGACCTGTCCTTTATTAACCAGCAGGTGGCATTAAAGCGTATGAATGCATCCCCATGTGTTTTTAGTTGTCCTTAGAGATGCCTGTAAGAAAACATCCAAATAGAATTTAGCGAGTATAAAATGTTGTTTTGGAGAAGAAAAAAAAAAGGGAAAAAATGAAGTTTTAATTAATTTAAATGTCCACATATGTGTACAAACACGTAAGTTTAAGACGTGGTTTTATTTTAGTGTTTTAACCATTCCGGCGAAAGCGGAAACGGAAAAGGCAACACGTCTGCCGCCAAAATTCAAGTTCGAATAGCAGTAGTGCAGCATTTCTAGTAAACACCGAGGCAAGCGGCTCGGTCGGATACAATATTGTAATTGTGCGGTTGCTACCTTTGAATTTTAAAGGCAACCAGGTTTAAGATGCATATTAAGTCTATTATTATCGATGGATTCAAATCCTACGCACAAAGGACAGAAATCAACGGATTTGATCCTCTGTTCAACGCGATCACAGGACTGAACGGCAGCGGCAAGTCGAATATCTTGGATTCAATATGCTTTCTTTTGGGCATATCCAATCTCACTCAGGTACGTCTATACCGTATACGGTCAACAACAACCTTGGCTGTGTTGTTAATAAGCTACTAGTTTAGCCTGGTATTTGAACAGTAGATTACACCACATTGCCGGCACACTCTTCAAAATAGACACAGTTTACCCTTGTTTTTACTTTTTAAGGTGCGGGCATCAAACCTCCAGGACTTGGTCTACAAAAACGGACAGGCTGGCATTACTAAGGCCACAGTGTCCATTACATTTGACAACTCAAACAAAAGCCAGAGTCCTCTTGGATTTGAAACCCACGACGAGATCACCGTCACCAGACAGGTGGATAACGGTCTCACTGCGTGGACCAGACACCAACATGCTCCTCGCACAACCTATACCATATGTACGTTTGAAATACGTAAACACTGAAGTGGATACACGACTGTTGTTGTTGTTCTCCTCCCCCAAGGTGGTGATTGGAGGTAGGAACAAGTATCTCATAAATGGGGTGAACGCCAACAACACGAGGGTCCAGGATCTGTTCTGCTCTGTTGGTCTGAACGTCAACAACCCACATTTTCCTCATCATGCAGGTCAGGGTCTGTTGGTGTCTGTGATCTGAGGCTGGTTTGGACCTGAGATGCTTGCCATTGACTCACGGTCCGTGTGTTTAAAGGCACAGAAGCATATCTCTTTTAGCGAATGCTAGTACATACTTTGGCCAGTATACATAGGCCGACGTTATGCTTTAGAAAGCTGTAAGCAGCAGTTTAAGTGAATGGCTACCGATAATGCAAATTATTAACTATTAAAAGAATGTCATATACAGTGACTTACTTAAATATGCATTTATAACAATTTCACAGCGAGTTCCCTCGGGATCTATACAGTACTCTGAATCTGAATAGAGAAGATACCCATAGCATGCATAGAATACTATGTTAAATATGTGTTTGTGTGCGTAAAATATTCTTATCACTAAATGTTAGATATTTTTGAATTTATAGTCAAAAGCAATGTAAAATGAAAATGCATGGTATATTACTGTATATCAAAATAACATTTCCAGTATTGACTATTTAAAAGGCACATCATTGATTATTACGCCTTTTTAAATATTCTTTTAGGGGAGGATCACCAAAGTGTTGAACATGAAGCCACCGGAGGTAAATCCATGAATCAAATCATATGTTTATTAATTACCTAGTAAATGCATCATTATGTATGTGTATCATTGCACAACGTAAGATACGCTCTGAAAGACATTTCACCTGGTCTTTCAAATCCTTTTCTCCCTCTCTTTTGGTCTCTGCAGATCCTGGCCATGATCGAGGAGGCAGCCGGCACCAGGATGTATGAATGTAAGAAGATCAGCGCCCAGAAGACCATCGAGAAGAAGGAGGCCAAGCTGAAGGAGATCCAGACTGTACGTCAGATGCTTTCTAATCCAAATGACTCTACTTCTCTCTCAGTTTTGTATGGTTTAGGGCTGCCCCCGACTAAAGATTTTCTTAGTCGACTAATCGTCGCCCTTTTAACGTCATTATTTCAATTAATTTTTTGGGGCATCGGAAAGTGTTTTGAGTTCCAGGGTGAGGGTTATAAAAGAAACACTGTTAAACTTGTGCTACTTTACAGATAATATAATACCAATAATAATCATAATAACAATAATCAGCCTTTAAAATATAATTTTTACAAGCACACGCACGAAGCAGGCTGCCTATTAACGGCATGGACCAAGCGGTTCTGAAGGTCATCAACCAGGAAGGAGACATTGAACACTTTTAATAATCGTATTTAACCATATAACTGCAACTTTATTTAAAAGCAATCAAATTGAAAAAATGTTTGTTGGTGTGTGTGGATGTGTGGCTCCTCCGGGGGAGCGGTTCAAGTTAATAGCAGTGTCCCAGGAGGGTTCACCTTCACGAGTTACTAGGGATGTGCGACTATCGCCTTGTCTTAAAAAATACAAAAGTTACAAAGATATTGGATATTCAACAGGTATTCACGCTCTGAATTACGGATGTATTCAGTTGCGATGCTTGCTTGTGTTATTTTTATGTTTTACTTTTTGATCGACTAATGAAAATGTATTCGACTAAGCCTCTGTTGATCGACTAAGGGTTGGTCGACTATTAGGGGGCAGCCCTAGTATGGTTACAGAAATCTTATTGATGAGGTCATGTAGACACAGATCAAAATTTGTATCTGATATTCTTCCTTTAGATTCTGGATGAAGAAATCACCCCAACCATGGAAAAGCTCAAAGAGGTAAGATAAGATATGCAAGTGTCGTATAGGCCAGTTTTTATTGTTATTCTGCCACTATTTTAAGATTTTTGTTAATCATAATGTTTTTTCCTCTATTACTCTTTGATAGTTAAATATAGTTTGATAGTTATTATATAGTTATTTCCTCTATTACTCTTTGGTTTTAGGTTAGTTTTTTTGGTCCACTTCTTTTTCATCCCCGGCCCTGCGTGTCTGTAATTGGTTCCTTCGTCTCTCTCCGTCCACAGGAGCGCTCGTCCTACCTGGAGTACCAGAAGCTGATGCGCGAGATCCAGCACCTGTCGCGCCTCTACGTAGCCTGGCTGTTTGTGTGCGCTGAGGAGACCAAGGTGAAGTCTGCGGACGACCTGAAGGTCATGCAGGACAACATCAGCCAGATGCAGAGCAGCATGGCAGAGAATGAGCGCAAGGTCCACGAGCTCTCCACACAGATCCATGAGCTCCAGAAGAAGAGGGATAAGGTGTGTGATTTAATATAGACTGTGATGTCATTGTCATTGTTAACGAGAAACATCAGTTAAGATGTTTGGCTTTCCGTGCCCACTAAGTGGACTTGCTGCATTTTAATGTGTTCTACTGTTGTCTCAGTGTAAGATAAGGTAGATTGGTTTTGTTTTGATTGTTGTGAATTCACTTCAGTTTTATTTGTATAGCCCTTAATCAGTTACAGTCTCAATGGGCTTCACAGGCTACATTTTATGAAATGGGAAACTCAGAAAAGGGTGTCCCTCCTTCTAGGGATGGTTTGGAGTGCAATGGGTGCCGTAATGGACAGACGTAGGCATTAGGCATCTACATGTATTTCAGAGAGGTTCTCTGTGCTCCAGCACAGTGACGTACTCTGGTGTCATCCTTGCCTCTCCCCAGGAGGTGGGCAGCGCGCTGAAGGAGCTGGAGGACGCCTTGTCCGACGTGCAGCGCGTTGATGCTAAGGCCCAGAGTGCCCTGGACCTCAAGAAACAGAACCTCAAAGACGAGACCAAGAAGAGGAACGAGCTGGTCAAGAGCATGGACGAGGTACACAGGACTCCTGCTGCTTTGGCTTTTTTTTTTGCTCGATGGATAGATCAGTACTGTGTTCATTCCAGAGGGGAGATTTGGTCGTAACAGCAGTAGACAATAAAGCAAAATATCAATATAAAAACTGAGTAATAATAAAGTAACAATTAAAATAAAAACACATTTGCATTTATAATATTTATATTGACAGTATTATATGTACAGCAATAATTTATGATTTACATTAAAATACAGTAGTGCAGTTTTTTTATATTCAAATGATAATTAACATCTCCGGGTCAAGGTTTATTCAATTAATTTTGTTTGTCTTTTTGGTTTGTTGGCTTTTTTTTCTCCTGGATATTGTTTATTTTTTGGTTTTAATTTTATTTATATATATTTTTTTTAATATTTTTTTTTGAACTCTTGATCTCATACATTTTGACTTTACCTGCTGCTCCCTCGTGACCTCCTCAGGATAAGAAGATGGTGGTGGTGAAGGAGAAGGAGGTGGCTAAGCTGCAGGAGAAGCTGCAGACACTGCAGGCGGAGGGCCAGAAGGACAGCGCTGCCCTGGAGGCTGCAGAGCAGCACTTCAGGGCCGTGTCGGCCGGCCTCTCCACCAACGAGGATGGGGAGGAGGCCACACTGGCCGGCCAAATGATGACCTGCAAGAACGACATGAGCAAGGCTGACACTGAGGCTAAGCAGGTGACGAAAGAGCCCTAAGCCTGAATGGATAGAGGGCTTTTCAAATGACAGTCTGTTATAAATATGTTAATGGTATTCATGAATTAAAATGAGGTCCCATGGTTCAACAATAAGCTTTGCCCGATTGCCCGCGGCAAGTAAAATGCCAAGGCTGTAAGATTTGTCACTCGTGAGAAAATGATGGCGGGTAAGGTATTTTTCTGCCGAGTACTTAATTAATCTGATTAATAAAGTAAGATGTTATCTTATCTCTTTCTTTAACTGTCTCTTGCCTCGATTTCCTCTCCCATCGTGCCTCCACCCTCCAGGCCCAGATGACCCTGAAGCACGCCCAGGCCGAGCTGAAGACCAAGCAGGCGGAGGTGAAAAAGATGGACAGCGGCTACAAGAAGGACCAGGACACCCTGCAGGTGCTCCAGGCCAGCAAGGGGAAGCTACAGGCGGAGCTCTCCAAGCTCAACTATGAAGGTGAAAACAGCCTGTTTTTCGTGTGTGTTGGATGGCCGTATGATCACTATTGAAGGACCAAGTGGGAATAATTACACATACGTATTTGAGAACATTAACGCTTGTTTTTCATCAGTCTTTGCAACATTTTCCTTCCTATGAATCTCAAATACATGTTTCTATTTATATGTTTTTTAATAGGTCCAGCGCTATAAGCCAATTTACATATGGTGTCCCCGGGCGAGATTTGTACATACCACGTGCCACAAACAAAATGTCTATGATGTCTAACGTCCTTATGTAGTCCATCATCAATGTTCAGTTTGGATATTTTTGTGTGTGTGTGTGTGTGTGTGTGTGTGTGTGTGTGTGTGTGTGTGTGTGTGTGTGTGTGTGTGTGTGTGTGTGTGTGTGTGTGTGTGTGTGTGTGTGTGTGTGTGTGTGTGTGTGTGTGTGTGTGTGTGTAGATGGCAAGGAGGAGAGTCTTCTTGATGGTAGACGGCAGCTCTCCAGGGAGGTGAGCGGGCTCAAGGAGACCTACGAGAGGCTCATCTCACGTTTCCCCAACCTCCGCTTCGACTACAAGTAAGAAGTCATCCCCCCTTAATACCTCCCACCCAGGGCATCACATTAGCACCAGCCGAATGCTGGTCAAATTGGCCAGTGGCTGGTAGATTTGCTTCACTCACCAGCCCAAAAAAAATGAACATTCACTAGCCATTTGGCCAGTGGACATAAAAGTAAATTTCTGCATTATGCTCCACCCCATCCCTCTGCTTGTTCGCTTGTTCTTCACACAGATTGCTTCAACTGATAGAGACATTCGACAGTCACTGAGGCCTAATCATGCAGTCGACTCTTGCTCCATAGCTAAACTGGAGGACCTACTCTCTCTATATGTTAACTCAGAAATGATTATTCTAGGTTATCCAACATTGCTGAGCTTAAGGAATTGTGCAGTAATTTGAACATTTCACAATTGATTACTGAGCCTACCAGGTCCAATCCAAAATATCACAACAGATCCACATTAATTCAATCTACCTTTTGAAATCCCTAACGATGAAATGGCATTCCATTATTTCTCAAAGGTCTTTCTTGCAATCGTGGATAAACCTGCACCTTTCAAAAATACTCTGAATAAAACACCGGTCAAATCCTTGGTTTTTCCCCTGAACCTTCCACTCTCTTTAAAGGAAGGAACACAGCATGGTCTCTTGCTAGACGCTCAGTGGACCCGTCCCATTGGCTTGCCTTTAGGCAACTGAGAAGTAAATGCACAGCCTCTGTAAGGAAAGCCAAATGTAATTATTATTTAGGACTAATTCAACGTTGAAACTCAATATTTGCTGCTGTGCTGAAAAGTCGCTCGCTATCTACACTTATGTACGGTGCGCCCAGGTAGGCTCGTGCTGCTTGTGCGAGATCGGGAAAGCAGCTTTTATTGTCCTGCCAAAAAACAAGGGTCTGTCCACTTTCTCTATGCCAGCTTTGAAAACTCGTCATATTCCTTGATGTGACTAACCTTCAAATGTCTCCTGAGGTTCGTGGTGTTCAAATATTTTGGTTGCGTTCCTCCACGAGGGATTTCCTTGGAACACACCTTGCAATTTGCAATGTGTCTTTTTCAGACACCTGGTAGAACTGCCCGGCCGGTGAAGCCATTTTAGCAGTGCATAGAGAAATTGTCGATCATAACAGCCAATCAGATGACGCAAGACCGCGTGTCTTGTGTCGTCTGATTGGCTCTTATGATCAGCCTTTAAAGAAACTACTAATCAAACTATTCAGAACTAATATCTGCCGATAAAGATCAGTGGCCGATCGATCGGAGCACCCCTAATTAATAGTGCTTGTATACCCTGTAAACCACGCTTCCCAGTTCACATTACAACCTATTACTGCTAGTGATGTAGCTAATGCATTGCAAACCATTGATCTGAGGAAATCAACTTCTTTTTAAATGACACGCATATTTAATCTTTCCTTTTCAACTGGAATAATTCCCAGCATCTGGAAATCTGCTTATGCGATTCCTCTATACAACGGAGGAGACAACAGCGATCTTAATAATTAATGGCCAATATCCAAACATCTCTGTCTGTCAAAAATCCTGGAATCACTGGTGAATAACCAACTCAAAGTATTTCTCTTTAAATCTGTTTTGAGCCCTCGCCAGTCTGGTTTCAGACCTATGCATAGTACTCTGCTGTTACATTAGTTGTAAACTATATTGTTTCTTGTATAGACACCATGTAATTCTGGGTTTAAATCAATAGCTTGGAGATGGTTTCAGAATTATCTTTCTGAAAGTCTTTAGTGTGTTAAAGCTGGAAATATCCAATCAGAGTTTTTCCAGTAACAAAAGGTCCACAAGGATCAGTTTTGGGCCCCGTCTTGTTTACAATTTCTATTAATAATATTGTCTCTTCTTTAATCGGCTGTAATCAACTTTACCCGGATGACATTCTGTATTGTTTTGCTGACACAACTTGCTGTTAGAGCCTACAACTCCTTTAATGTTCTTCAAAATGCATGTATCAGTCTTAAATTAGTGCTTAATGCAAGCAAAACAAAGTTCATGCTTTTCTCTAGAGCAGGAGATATTGATTTTAGCAGTCTACACTTATCCACACTGAATGGTAGCAATATTGAGAGAGTCGGGCTGGGCAATATATCGATATTATATCTATCGTGATATGAGACTGAATGTCGTCTTACTTATCTTACTTATCTTATTTGGATATAACCATTTGGATATGGTTATATCGTGATATGGCATAAGTGTTGTCTTTTCGATTTTAAAGGCTGTAAAGTGATGACAAAAAATAAAATACCTAAATTTCATTCACACAGAAGTATTCAAAAATAGGCTTCACCATGTGGTTATTTTATATAGACTTATTTATTGAATTACCAGAAAACATGCTATGTCATAATGTATATCGTTATCGACATATTAAATTATCTATATCATAATTGATTTTAAAGCGCTGCTACTTGTTTTTAAGTCAATGCATGGGTTTGGACCTGGATATTACCGGATATACCTGATTCGACTGCCAATCTCATAGTCGAATTGTCGGCAAAACAGGATCATTCCATTCGGGCTATAGGCGGTGCTGAATGTCTAATTTTACATAGTGTATTTCTCCCAATAAATCATGATATACCGCCTATAGCCCGAATGGAATGATCCTGTGTTTTGCCGACGATTCGACTATGAGATTGGCAGTCGAATCAGGCTCCTTAGATCGAATCGTCGAATGGTTGAATATTCGGGGTCACCCCTACAAATAATAAACATAAATTACATTAACTGTAAGTCTGGCACGTCATGATGATAAAGCTCAAACACAGGATTATTAGCCTTGCCCTGCAAACTACAGTAGTGCACTAAAGTAGACTGAACATAAATGACTCGATACAAAAATGCGCTCTACTGAGCGCATTTTCTAAATGATTATTGACAAAAATGTACATGCCATGATTGCATTACCAATACTGATGGAGTATAAATTGATCATTTAGAACTGGTGTTGTTGATCTGAATACTTCTGAACGCCTGATTTTAGTAGCCAGCAAGTTATGGTAAAGTTAACGTTACCAGTGTGAATGTTTGCATATAGAGACATTGATAAATTAGCTACAAAGCTAAAGCCAGATTAACCAGTTATCATTGCCCTTAATTGCCTCGTCAAACTCTGATGGGGAAAGAAGTCTGCTTGTCACAAAATACACACTAAATGAAAAATACACACTCATTCTGGGTTGTTGTGTGTTGTTGCATAGGGACCCAGAGTGCGGCTGGGATCGCAGTAAGGTGAAGGGGCTGCTGGCTAGCCTGATCACAGTCAAGGATGTGTCGTACGCTACGGGACTGGAGGTGGTCGCAGGAGGAAGACTGTACAACATAGTGGTCGACACAGAGGTGCGTGTGTGTGTTAAGTTTGATCAAGATTGTAGCCGTTCTTCTCTTACTTGAAACCTACCTTAACGGCTCTGAACAGTCCTTGGGAGGAGCCTGAGGTAGGGGGCTTTCATGTACTTTATAGACGCTTTGTAGACCAGGGCTGCAGCGATTAGCTGATTGACACAGTATTAATCAAATAAAATTTGTATAATCGATTAATTGTTTAGGGCATTTATCAAGTACAAATACCCAACATTTGCTGCTTGATGGCTCAGATATTCAAATGTTTGGTTCATGGATCATTAATTAATTAATACGTTAGTTTTTTTTGGCTGCTTATCAGATGAAGCAAGCAACTTTAAGACATCGCTTTGGACTCTGGTAACTTGTGATTCAATTTTCAAAAAATCATTGTGAGATTAATCAACGGTGACTGTAACCATTAGTCGCAGTGCTATTGTAGACATTATGCGGTGCTACAATGTCTTGCGTAATTCAAATGCTAAAGGCCAAACCCATTCTCCAGTGTTCGTGGTGTGTAATGAGTGGGTCTTTTCATGGATGTGTCCCCCAGGTGACAGGTAAGAAGCTTCTGGAGAAGGGGGAGCTGAAGCGACGGTACACCATCATCCCGCTGAATAAGATCTCCGCCAAGACGCTCAACCAGAACGTGGTCAACGCTGCCAAGAGCCTGGTGAGAGGACACAGCGTTCTCACCGTATCCGGATAACAGACCGGATAACAGACCACCCAGAGTCACCCGGTGACTCTGGGTGGTCTATTATCAGGATATGGTGAAACCAGCTAGGGCCATGGTCCTCTTCTATTATATCTCTGTCGCTCTCTTTAATGGCATTAATTAAGTGTAATTTAATCTTAATATTTATCGACATTTTAAATCCGATTCCTCTGTTTTTTGTCATTGTTTATAATTTTCTTTTTTAATAGGTTTTTTTGTGAACGCTGTACTCGTTCTACTCCATTTCCTTGCGTGAAGCGTGTTTACACACTTGATCTCTTTTCCATGAATCGTCTTCTCATTGTGAATTCAATTGGTTAATTTCCCATATGTCGTCTTCTCATTGTGTATTGGTTCATTTTCCATGCGTCGTCTTCTTATTGTGTATTGGTTCATTTTCCATGCGTTGTCTTTTTCTCATTGTGTATTGGTTCCTTCCTTGGGTGTCAGGTGGGCGCGGACAACGTGCACACGGCCCTGTCCCTGGTGGGCTACGAGGAGGACCTGCGCAAGGCCATGGAGTATGTGTTCGGCTCCACGTTGGTGTGCGATACCCTGGACAATGCCAAGAAGGTGGCCTTTGACCAGCGGGTCAAGACCAAGACCGTGACCCTGGGGGGAGATATCTTCGACCCGCAGGGAACTCTGAGTGGAGGTGAGAGAGAGAGGGGGAGAGAGGGAGAGGGCAGTGTGTGAGCACATCGCTCCGGCAGTGCATCGTTGAAATGTCAATCAATTCAGTCCATTTCACAGTAAAGAAACCGTGATCCGCAGGATCATATTTACTACTTACTATCTTAACTTTCTTTAGCCCTACCAAGTTTGAGCGAACGGCTTGCTCACTCAGTAAGCGGATCGATAAAATTAATGAGAAGAGAAAAAATAAATGCGATAAGGCTTGGGCGCCATTTGTTTTTTCCTACCTTCCTGAGAATTTCATTGGGTATACGGTATATGACGATATTTGTGTAAAAAAAATAAATAAATACAACATAAACGCTGAAATGCTGGTGATAAAAGTCATTGTAGCATGTATGACATTGTCTAGCCTGCAATGATGTGTGTCTAATATGCAATTAGCCTACTTAGACAAGTCTTGAAGTCTGGATTTAAAATAGGGGTGCATGTGTACTCGAGTCATCAAGTACTGGTCAAGCAAACCATAAACGATTACAAAAATATTGTAATTGAAAATACTTTTGTAGGCCTAGTAATTTTTTCCCGACATATAAATACATTAGACTTCAATGTTTTGAAGCAGGATATATAATTAAATACGCCTAGTCCAAAATAAAGCCTTCGCCGTTGCATATATATCGTCATATCGTCTTGTTTTACAATGATGACCGCCAGCCAGGAACGAAATTGAAATTTATAGCAGCATAGCGCTACTGTGGTGGTGTATTAAAACAAATCTCAATAGCAGTTTATGTAGTTATGAAAGTCGTTTTTTGTAAGTTAGAAAGATATTGGATATTCAACAGATATTCACACTCTTGTCTTTACAGTTACAGCGATCTGACACGGGGAACTAAAGACGCGATCACCGGTATGAGTCCCGTGTGTCTAGCGGTGTCTACCTGCCCAGGAGACGGGGCTTTAAAGCATAACCGTTGGGCAGCAGCCCTCCTCTCTATAGAGCCATTTGTAATTTTCCTATTGTATAGAAATATTGACCAGAGTCCCCTGCCCTAAACTATAGCTTAACTAAAGTGAAATTTAACCAGTACGTCTCACGTTACAAAATGTACGAATTGTACGAAATGTATGAATGAATATAACATTAAAATCGCTGGCTCTGCAACAGTAAATAGCAGGTAAAAAAACGGCATGGCCAGTGGAGCGCCGGTGTGAATGTTACGCACATTTAAGGTTTAGGTTAAACTGACTTTCCATATGTGTACATTGTTGGAAACAAAAAAAAAGCACCTACAAGACGAGTACTCGATGAGATGTGGACAGTGTATTCCATTCGAGTTTTCTGGTATTTCTTGCGTCCCTAGTTTAAATACTTATGGCCCACAGAATGCTGTATAGGTAGGAAATAAACACCCTTCTTCCATAGATTCTTGCTGGAGGACCCACTAAATACCCTGGTATACCGTAATGCCTTGATACCGCCCAAGCCAAACTGCGATCATTGTTATCACGTCTCTTGACAGACAAAGATTTATTTCGGATGATTATTTAGATAACTGTTCATCATCCTACCTAACAGTTCAACTGGTGCGATGTGCAACACATTAGCTACATGAGAGCCGTCTGCAATAATGCACGTCGCAAAAAGTCCCACATTTCAGCCTTTTTTTGTTACGTTGAATATTGTTATATATTATTTCAATAACTACGTTATTAGCTAACTTTTAGGAAGGAACATCTCTTAGTATAATAACCGAATAAAACATGATCTAGAGAGGCTTAACCTATAGGAATGTTATGACAGTAATCATTCAAAAGAGGAAACAATTATCACAAGAAAACACATTTTTCACAAGATGTATTTCATGTGAGATCTCATGAGGGACTAACATATTAAAAGAAAATCTTGACAGGCAATGTGGATACTACTGGATCAGAGTGAATAAAGCTAGAACACAGAATAAATGGAAGATTGAATTTCCGCCTGAAATAAATGTCATGTTTTTTAGTGAATATCACCTAGTGCATTATCAGTTGGCAGCCCTATATCACTATAGGGCCATAGCACAACATCTGATAAGTGCCTGGTTCAAGATTTGATGCCAATAAAGTGAACTAATAAAGAAGTAGAGCAAAGATAGAGGTTTTAATAGAGGTTTTAGTAGAGATAGGTTTAGGCGGAGTCTCAAAATAAAAACAATGAATCCAATGCTAACCAATGAAAAATGACATCCAAACAGATAAATATCTCGAGAACCCATTGTTCAATTTTGACCATTCTGTTGCAAGGTCAGGGCGAATAGACTTGAATGACACCAAGCCAAACCATCGCAATTGCAGCATACGGCCACCAGATGGCGATAAAGACTGTTCTGATTGAAGGCAATTGACCAATGCTGTGAAACCATCTCCTACCTACTATACATGATTGTAAACATAATTGTGAGGTTTCAAAATGGTGCCCAGACACTGGATTATCTATGTGTGGTGGTTTTAAGCAATCAAACACAACTTTGATGACAAAACAACGTAAAAGACATCATTTGTGGTTGGGACTAGAAAAAGTGAAGTTTGTATTTGATGATTTTTGGCCTGTAGTTCGGCTTTCAGGTTTTCAGGTTAAGGGCATGTTTTCAGCAAGGTCACAGAGTGATATGGTTTGGACTGTTGGAATCAGCCGAGTCTCAGCTTTCATATGATGTATATAGATAACATGACGATCACCATTGCTGTGCACAGTTATGAAATACATAACTTTTGTCGTTACATGCTTATTATTTTGTTTGGGGTTGGAGTTGTGTTTAATGTAGCTGACAATGGTTATGATAGACTAAAAGTTGAGAATCTAATTGTTCTAGGGGTGTATCACAAGACTGCTTTCTTACATGGTTAAATGACTTGCGATGTCTTTGCTTTTGGGAGTGGGCTGGGCTGCCCGTATACAGGTTATCTCGGGATGACCTGTACACAGGAAAAAAGAGAGGTGATACCCGGTCAGGTTCCAACAGTTGATACCGCTACACCCACGTGACTTGGACCACTGAGTATGTCTTTCTCTTCCGGCTTTAGATTGCTTTATTACGGCGCGTGAATATGTGTTTAATTTTTAACATTGGTTCTCGTCTAATGTTATGGTTGGATTTAGCCTATGGATCTATCGCACCAGCCACTTCAACTTGCTTCCAAAAGCTGGTTACTGTAATGGCGTGTAAAGCAGGAAAATGTTTTATTGACAAGCTTGGTCAGCTCTATCCCTGCCTGGGCAAGCCGACTGCCATTGCGCTCACCGTTCCTGTGGGCAGTGTGAACTGTGAACGTGATTTCTCCACCATGAACAGGGTCCCGGGCTACAACTCGCACAACTCATGATTGCTTTTGAAAGCAATATAAATCTATCCTTAAATTTAAGAATTGACTAAGACAAATCTTCATTTTTGTTAGGTAAAAACAAAACTCGGCAAAATGTTCATATCTTGATGCCATGGTGACATTTTTCTCCAAGCCAAGGAAGATAAAATGCAGCAATTAATCATGCACACTGTGTTCATGATGTGCTGTTTTGCAAAGGGTAGAGGTTACACAGCTTATTTGTATGCAACAAATGCATCTTATTAAGTCATCCTCCCCTTGTGATCACTTGTTTTAAGTCTTGAATATACAGAGCGAACAATGGTTCCTCATGGTTCCTGCTCTCTTCTCCTCACTTCCTCTAGGCGCCCGCTCCCAGTCAGCCTCGGTGCTGTCCAGCCTGCAGGAGGTCCGGGAGGTGGGGGACCAGCTGGGTCAGAAGGAGGCGCAGCTTCACGACATGGAGCGCCAGCTCACTGGCCTCAAGGGAACTGCTGAGAAGTACACAATTTTTTTATTCATTTAGTCATCATGGGACTGGTTGGTGAGCTTTATGTAAATAACCTGCTTCAGACACCGCGCTGTGGAGAGCAGTGAGTAGGTACAATAGTACTGACTCAAACAGCATCACATTTGATATGTGTGTGTGAGTGATACTTTTCCCATCAAAAGAACAGGAACCGCTAAAACTGTAGTAGTTTACCTGAACAACGGGAGTGGTCTGGAACCTCCATATTTTGAGAGCATACATAACAGTCAGCATCTGAAATCTCGTATTGCCTAAGATGTACAGGTTTGTCGAGGTTGAAGACGGTTAAAGAACAACTAATAATAAAAGCAACAATATGCAATGTGCAAAAATCCGTGGCATATTTTCAGTAAGGGATAATGAACAATAAAGAGCCAATCCTTATTGCAAAATAAACCTTAGTATCCTGTTATCCTGCTTATTACACGGCTACTCACTAAAGAAATCAATCCTTTGACAAGAAATATGCAAACAAAAAATGATTTTATCTATTTTAAAAATGATTTTATTGCTTCCACTAAAAATAAAGAATTGTTAGATTCTACGGTTGTAAATGGTGTCCATAGCAAAGGTCTGTTATTCATAGTAGCTGTCTGCTATTCAGAAATAACAAACCGTAGAATGCCGTAGTTGACCAATCAGAATCAAGTATTCAACAAATAAGTAAGGGATAATCCACGACGAGGTGGGCATGTATCGAAAAATACCAGGGGTCTCTTTCTCAAAGTCTGCAGGTAAAGTCATCTGTGGGTAGGCGTGTTTACCGTACTGTTCTGTTACGAGTATTTACCCAGGCCATGGTATAAAGCTGTATAACAAGCAGTTGAGAGTAGGAGAGTAGGATCTCATCTGGCTAGATGAGTTATTGGTTGAAGTGAACCAGCGTCCTCCTCCGCCATGCAGGTACCGGCAGCTGAAGCAGCAGGTGGAGCTGAAGCAGGAGGAGGAGCAGATCCTGCAGGCCAAGCTGCAGCAGAGCTCCTTCCACCAGCAGCAGGAGGAGCTGGAGAGGTTGCGCAAGGCCATCGGTTAGCACACACACACACACACACACACACACACACACACACACACACACACACACACACACACACACACACACACACACACACTTAAATGCTTTTATTTGGATCCAAACTTACAAGGAAGGGAAACAAGATCCAAACAATTTTGAGAAGAAAGACTGACAATGACAGGTTAATCAAGCAACATGCATTTACAGGTCCTACATGATACTGTCACACACACACACATTTGCAATGCAAACAAAATGCATTCTTCATTTTTATAGCTTTTGAATGAAAATAAAGAACTTTAGTGTAATCCTACAAAAAATGTTGTCATACCTGAGTAATAAGAGAGTCTGTGAATACAAAGAGTAAACTGTATTCATATTGCCCCTGAAATCTCATTGTTTTTGAAGTTTAGACCAATGGTTCTCAAATGATGTGCCCCCCCCCCCTGTACATGAACATAAACTGTATGTGTGTGTGTGTGTGTGTGTGTGTGTGTGTGTGTTTGCAGAGGAGAGCGAGGGGACTCTGCGCAGCACCAAGGACGTGCAGAAGCGTGCAGAGGACAAGTTCAAGGTCCTTGAGGACAAGATGAAGAACGCCGAGGCGGAGCGGGAGAAAGAGTTGAAGTCGGCGCAGCAGAAACTCAACGCGGCCAAGTCCAAGTCAGATGCCTTCACCAAGAAGCTCAAAGAGAAGCAGCAGGTGCCCTATACACATTGACACACACACCTTTTGGCGAAATTCACAGTTTTTATTTAAAAATCGGTCATTCACATGGATCGTGTAGATCGGCAGTAAAAACTTTTTGGGGGGGGCGGGTGGGGGTCTCTTTCTCAAAGTCTGAGGGTAAAGTCATCTGTGGGTAGGCGTGTTAACCGTAGTGTTCTGTTACTCTGCATAGGCAGTTTCATTTGCAATCTGTTCACTGCCTGAATCCCAATCCGATAAAAGTGAGTTGCTAGTGAAGGTATGGTTATATGTTAGATCTATCAGATGACCAATGAATTGGGTCACACTAACCTCGGGGCCTTTCTGCTGAAGTAAGACAGAATCATGAGATATAAGCAGAGGCATATAATTATAAAAGCAACTCCTCATGATCAGAATGAGGACGTTGTTGGTGACATGTGCAGAGTACATAGTGTGAGATTAGTTTGTTGCAAAGAGCAGGAAGTGTTAATCATATGATAGCAGAGAACAGGCAGGCTTGTCTCTGAACATGTAAAGAATAATGGGAGTCAGATAATACGAGGATGACACAGGGAAGACGTCAACAGCCAGCCTTTTGTGATGACTGTTGCAATGTTTGTGTATATAACTTCCTGGGTCAGGGATAGTTGGTGCTCAGACTTCGCGAACTGACACACACACACTTTGTTGTTCGGTCAGGGAAACGTAGTGGGACCCAGATATATCTGTAAAACTCTGCACATTATACTGGTGTTAACAATAAAACTGATTATTTCTTAAAGCTAAACAACTTCTTCTATCGCTTCATCAAAAGAACACGCGTGAGTAGGGGTTTCATTTTTTCACTTTGAAACTGCCTCTCACAACACTAGGCAGAGATTCCAGATGAATCCTGATTGGCTGATAAAACAGCTGCCGGCTCCAATCGCCTGCAGAGCTATCACTTAGGAGTATTGCCGATTGTTGCAATGTATGGACTCAAGGCAATAACTTATGAACTTATTTGGTTCATTTTTAATGCTGTAATGATAATCTGTATGCCGTATTAGGCGGGCATTATGTATACATGGTTACTTTCTTGAAACGTTGGCTTGCTAGTTGGCACGTTAACTTGATCTCGTTCCACAAACTTGTTCAGTCGTATTTTAGAATCCTGTTCCACTTGTTTTCTGACTAAACTAACTGCCTTGCCTTGCCTTACAAAGAGTTTTCCAATAGCAAAATATCTATGAAGGTTTTGATTTGATTTTTGGTTTAAAATTAGATTATTTTGTATTGTATTCGATTTAGGATTTATTAGTTAACATTGTACCTCAAGCCTAGCAAGAACGAAGAGCCTGCAAATGGTTGTTCCTACATGGCAGGCAAGTTATGTAACCTAATATAGCTTTGGATTGGATGCCATAATACAAATATTCCTCCCAATGATGAGTTAGTCATATTTCCTAAAATACTCAAATTCATTTTAAATGGGAGATGACTATTGTGGGACAGAGAAGATTGAATATTAGGCCAGTTTACAATTGGGCTGAATTCTCTCCCATTTTTGTTGGCTTTTAACAGGAGCTATGACATTTGATACAGCGTTACAGCCGTTGGTAATTATAGGCTAGGATAAGAATTATAGGCTAGGATAAGGATGGAGGATCCCACTTCTAATCAATGTTATGGTATACCAGTGTACTGGCACCATCATGCACTACAGTAAGCCTACTACATTTACCATGGTTAAAATAGCCTGAAATAATTGTATTATTATTATTATATTATTATTATTATTATTTCCTCCAGAAATAATAATAATAATAGTGGATATCATATTTATACATAGACCTTCAAATAAATGTAACCTTTGACTTGACAGAAAATGAAGGTAGTGTGTTTTCAAAATGAGGGGTTTTGAGGAGGAGGCTTAATGCTGCTCTAATTAGAGACAGGATTCAGTGAAGCAAATATGAAAAAAAAACATTTTTGAGATCCTTAAAATAACTGCTTTATATACACTCACCGGCCACTTTATTAGGTACACCTTGCTAGTACCGGGTTGGACCCCCTTTTGCCTTCAGAACTGCCTTAATCCTTCGTGGCACAGATTCAACAAGGTACTGGAAACATTCCTCAGAGAGTTTGGTCCATATTGACATGATAGCATCACGCAGTTGCTGCAGATTTGTCGGCTGCACATCCATGATGCCAATCTCCCGTTCCACCACATCCCAAAGGTGCTCTATTGGATTGAGATCTGGTGACTGTGGAGGCCATTTGAGTACAGTGAACTCATTGTCATGTTCAAGAAACCAGTCTGAGATGATTCGCGCTTTATGACATGGCGCGTTATCCTGCTGGAAGTAGCCATCAGAAGATGGGTACACTGTGGTCATAAAGGGATGGACATGGTCAGCAACAATACTCAGGTAGTCTGTGTCTTTGACACGATGCTCAGTTGGTACTAATAAGCCCAAAGTGTGCCAGGAAAATATCCCCCACACCATTACACCACCACCACCAGCCTGAACCGTTGATACAAGGCAGGATGGATCCATGCTTTCATGTTGTTGACGCCAAATTCTGACCCTACCATCCGAATGTCGCAGCAGAAATCGAGACTCATCAGACCAGGCAACGTTTTTCCAATCTTCGATTGTCCAATTTTGGTGAGCCTGTGCGAATTGTAGCCTCAGTTTCCTGTTCTTAGCTGACAGGAGTGGCACCCGGTGTGGTCTTCTGCTGCTGTAGCCCATCCGCCTCAAGGTTCGACGTGTTGTGCGTTCAGAGATGCTCTTCTGCATACCTCTGTTGTAACGAGTGGTTATTTGAGTTACAGTTGCCTTTCTATCAGCTCGAACCAGTCTGGCCATTCTCCTCTGACCTCTAGCATCAACAAGGCATTTGCGCCCACAGAACTGCCGCTCACTGGATATTTTCTCTTTTTCGGACCATTCTCTGTAAACCCTAGAGATGGTTGTGCGTGAAAATCCCAGTAGATCAGCAGTCTCTGAAATACTCTGACCAGCCCGTCTGGCACCAACAACCATGCCACGTTCAAAGTCACTTAAATCACCTTTCTTCCCCATTCTGATGCTCGGTTTGAACTGCAGCAGATCGTCCTGACCATGTCTACATGCCTAAATGCATTGAGTTGCTGCCATGTGATTGGCTGATTAGAAATTTGTGTTAACGAGCAGTTGGACAGGTGTACCTAATAAAGTGGCCGGTGAGTGTATATGAGTCTATATATATGACTCTCTCTCTCTCTGTCTCTCTCTCTATCTCTGTCTGTCTGTCTCTCTGTCTCTGTCTGTCTCTCCCCCCCTCCCTCTCTTTCTCTCTCTCTCTCTCGTTTGTTTGAGTGTGTATGTGTGTGTGTGTTGTAGTGCTGTTCTTTGAGGAAGAAGGCCCCCGACACAGGATCGCTTTTAACTCACTTTATTTGTTTAGCTTTAGGTATTTTATCTATGAAGCAAAAGGAGGGGTATTGTATAGGTCACGCGTGGAGCGACCCTTTAGCTTTGTATCTGTCCCGATACGCTGCCTGTAGGGTTTCTGCCCTCCCCCGGATGTGTGGTTTGGTAGTACCTGGGCAGGCGTGGCCTCTATGACGCTTACTATGCTCTGATTGGCTAATGTTGAGTGCCCGCCCGCCCCCCAGTGTGTTATGTGTGCCGCCATCTGGTGGCCAGGTGCGGTTAATACAACTTATATATTTCTTTCTGTTCCCTTGTGGCTATGTGAGGATATTACAGTCTGTTGATACATACAGTGTATGTGCGGTTATACATTCGTCAGTGTTGATAGCTGGTTTATCCTGGGTGCCATGAATGCTCTGCACCACAGGTGTGCAGCCCCACCCAGCCCAGAGTCTAATCAGTGTGACTCAGGCCAGGTGAGGCTGTACACCAGCTATCAACAACACACACTCCACAGGGACATTTTATAGTTATTATACATTTCTTACACACCTCTTTTGGTTTTAAATAAAACAAACAACATATTTGTACTGAACTACATGCTATTGTGGCTCAATCGTCGACTGCATTATTTCTAAGCACAAACAAATGCACTTTATTAACCCCTCAGTTGACTAGCCTAAACCTTTGTAGTAGACATTCATAATCCAGATTGAAATATGGGTTTAAATCACTAAACTGAGATTTACTAATCCATTTTTTAATTTAAGTGGTGCAACATGGATCTCCGATTAGTAACTTGGATTAATTCATTGATACTAAGCTCTGATTATCTCTTATCTTAGATGAAGTTAAACCTTCTTGGTGCAACCCACCCTAAAAAGCAGATGCATGTTGTAGATTAGGGTCTAAAATTAACTTTTAGATTGTCTTTTTACCTGCCAGAGTGGAGAAATCTACCGGCCAAACAATTGTTTTAATATGTAGTCCTGCATTTTTCTAAAACTGCCAAATGGTCAAATCTATCAGCCATTGGCTGGTGGGAGGTGTTATGTTTGGACTGTTGCAGACTGTGTGTGTGTGTGTGTGTGTGTGTGTGTGTGTGTGTGTGTGTGTGTGTGTGTGTGTGTGTGTGTGTGTGTGTGTGTGTGTGTGTGTGTGTGTGTGTGTGTGTGTGTGTAGGAGTCTGACGCGGTGGGGCTGGAGCTGGAGGAGCTGCGCCGGGAGCAGGCGGGCTACGAGCAGCAGATCCAGGGGGTGGACGAGGCCAAGCAGGCCATCCAGGAGCAGATCGACAGCATGGCCTCCACCGTGGCCCAGAACAAGGTAGTGCAGTGTTCCCTGCCGCATGCAAGGCGTACACAGTGGGTGGACGTCGTCGGTGTTGCAGTGTAGTCCTGTCATAACGGTGGGCTGTCCCTCTGTGTTGCTGTGTGCAGGAGGCGGTGCGCGGTGCCCAGGAGGAGCTCGCCAAACGGAAGGAGATCATCATGGCCCAAGACAAAGATATCAAGGTTACTGCAGGGCTTGTATCTTTATATGCATTTGTGTGTTTAGATATATCTATGAGGGGAAAGTAGTGGTTTTAAGTCGAAGACAAACAAATGTGTGGTCTTTTTGGTTGTCATCCCGTTCCATGTTGGAATGTTTAGTAAGAAATCATGTTATTTGTATTTTGTATTTCCAGGGCAAGTTGTGGCCTTTTCTCTCTCGTTCAGTGTAGTAGCCATGCCTGGTCTGTTGGAACTTTGGGTCCTGATTGGTTGTTTTTAAATGTCAATCATCCAGGAGAAGACGGTGGAGGCCAATAAGATCAGGGAGCGGACGAATGAGGCCCAGTTGAAGATCAAGGAGTTGGAGCACAACATCAGCAAGCACAAGAAGGAGAGCCAGGATGCTGCCGCAAAGGTGTTCACTCACTTACACTCACTCAATGTTGGGATTATGACATTCGCTCTGCCAGGAATTTGAAAGGAATTTCTTTTCAGTGGAAATATTCTTAGCATTTTATCATAACTTTGTCAGATTTGTTACAGATTTGAACATCATTTGTTTCAATATTTAGTATTTCTAGGATGTCTGTCATATCGTTCTACTCTCTGTAAGTAGCAGATTAAAATATTATTTTGTATGTCGAAAAAAACTCTCAAACTGAATACGGGATAGTAAAAGTTTCATGTGAATTACTCGATGCGAGTTATGCAGCATTATATAATTTTTTTTTTGATTTTGTGTCTCTCCCTCTTGCTATTTCTCTGTCACACTCACTCCCCTCCCAGGTGTCTCGGATGCTGGAAGAGCATGACTGGATCCCAGTGGAGCGCAGGCTGTTCGGCCAGCCCAACACGGCCTACGACTTCCAAACCAACAGCCCCCGGGAGGCTGGCCAGCGGCTCAAGAAGCTGGAGGAGACCACCTCCCGCCTGGAGAGAAATGTCAACAAGAGGGCCATGAACATGCTCAACGAGGCCGAGGAGCGGGTGAGAGACCAAGACAGTGGAGAGCAATACAGTGACTTTTCTGCTACTCAGATATATCCGAACAGAGAGCAGAATAAATCTCAGTGAAATATTCCTGGTGTTTCAGTCCTAGTATTGTTGTGACATTGGATTTGTCGTAATGTCTTAACATTTTTGACCTATCAGACACTTAGCTTGGACGGAATGATGACGCTCCCTTCATCTTCTTCTCATTGCTTTAGTACAACGACCTAATGAAGAAGAAGAGGATCGTGGAGAACGACAAGTCCAAGATCTTGCAGACCATTGAGGAGTTGGACCAGAAGAAGAATGAAGCGCTGAACGTGGCCTGGCAAAAGGTCTGCCCACACCCCTTCTCATTGTTCTACACTAATTGCTAAATTATTGGCATAATTTGTTCTTCCATATGGCATGCCATATGGAAGAACAAATTACAACAATAATGGGGAATTTAGAAATTAATAAAGCACAATATCTCCTTCTCAATGCCTAATGTGAAGCTAAATGGTCCAATTTGGGTTCATTACGAAACATATTTTGATCTCCGTTTAGTAGACTTCAGATGTAACAAATTGGTTCAATATTTCTGAACATTTTGTGTTGAAAATTGAATGACAATGTGGTTGGTGTTTAGTTGCTCTTCCCATAATTTGCATGAGTGATGTTTGATGGCATGAAGCAGCGTCTGTCATCGGGTGTTCAGAGTCTGGCCCAAGGTTGATTTGCGCCCTCTTCCTCCAGGTGAACAAGGACTTTGGCTCCATCTTCTCCACCCTGCTGCCGGGGGCCGATGCCCGCCTCGCCCCTCCCCAGGGCTGTGGGGTCCTGGACGGCCTGGAGTTCAAGGTCGCCCTGGGCAACACCTGGAAGGAGAACCTCACCGAGCTCAGCGGCGGTCAAAGGTCAGACAACACCTCTTGTCATTTCTGTGGGAAGACTTTTTTTTTTCACCCCCTCTATATTAGCAGATTTGGATATCATGGGTCAACTAGGGTTGTATTTGAGGGCATTGTATTATCATAAAATTAGGATATAAACGTATGATATCGTATTATAACCTATGTTTTGTACTCTTGTATGTATTATTATTATTATTATTATTATTATTATTATTATTATTATTATTATTTGTTTAGTAAACTTGTGGCGTTGACCACGATTGTCAAAATATTATTTAAAACCAACCTATAGGACTGGGCAATATATGGATATTATATCGATATCGTGATATGATGCTACAAAGAAATTATTCAAATATGTTTTGTTTTTATTTTAACAATAAAAATGTCAAAAGCAAACAGATGAATTTCTCTATTAAGATTAATAAAGTGCAGCCCTGACTTTCACCTAACTTTACTAAGTAAGTAATGTATTGTATTGTATGATTGTATGAATTGTATTGCATGATAAGTAGTAGTAGTATTGGTATGATAAGTACCAGTAATAGAAGTAGTATGAAAGGCCTATTAGTATGATAAGTAGTGTATGATATATAGTATTGGTATGATAAGTAGTAGTATTGGTATAGAACGCAGTGGAAGTAGTATTCGTATGGGTCATGATTTTGGAATAGCCTATAAATTATAAAAAATAAAATAGTTTATGCGACTATAGTCTTGTCTTTAAAAATACAAGTGTTTTTTTTTTAAATTAGAAAGTTATTGGATATTCAACAGATATTCACGCTCCAAATTACACCGATCTGAAGCCGGGAACTAAAGATGCGATCGCCGGTATGAGTCCGGTGTGTCTAGCGGTGAACCTGCCCAGGTGTATACCTGCCAAGGAGACGGGCACCAGCACTCCTGTCTATAGAGCCAGCGACAGTGCCTGTTCCTTGATTTGTGTGCGTGTGCGTGTGAGTGTGTGTAGGTCTCTGGTGGCCCTGTCTCTGATCCTGGCCATGCTGCTGTTCAAACCGGCCCCCATCTACATCCTGGACGAAGTGGACGCCGCCTTGGACCTGTCTCACACGCAGAACATCGGACAGATGTTGCGCACACACTTCAGACATTCCCAGGTGAGTTTTACTCACTCACTCACTCGGGGCTCTAAGCTGACTTTTTTTTCTTCTTCCGAAGGAGCGCTGTCCTCTTAAGTCTACAATCTCACACAGAGGCACAATAATAAATGTAGGGGCACACGAAGACGTGCATGCGTGTTAATGACTGGATTGGCTTTTTGCTCATCTGTGAAACGTCGCACCCCTCATAGTCTAACAGATCAGACTTTTGATTAACATCTAAAGTCTGGTGGCAGGCGGCCTCGAATCTGGGTGAACTGGGCGTTTCACTTTCTATCACTTCATATATGTTTTGACCAATCATGTTGCTGGAGGCGGGGATCTGTAAGCATGTAATTGGCAAACAAACTACTAAAAATAAGATAAATTGATAGTGCCTACTGAAGAAAAAAAAAAAGTGGTGTAACTGAAAATGTGTAATGGCTGTCTGCATTGGAAAGTGTCTCACAACTCTTTCTCTCTCCAGTTTGTGGTGGTGTCGCTTAAGGACGGCATGTTCACCAACGCCAATGTGTTGTTCAAGACCAAGTTTGTGGACGGCATGTCCACGGTGTCGCGCACCACCCTCAGCCAGAGCGACACCAACATGCCGCAGAAGGGCCATGACAAGCCCCGCTCCAAGGTCAAGAAGGCCAAGCAGCTCATCGACTAGCCTGGCCATGCTGCATGCGTTGTGCAACCTATCGCAACCTAAAGGCTGTTATCCTTCAGCTTTTGGGTTGTTTTGTAGAATTGTGTATAGCTGGCTCTACGCTCTCGAGCCTCGTCTCTTTTTATTCACTTCTGCGTACGACTTTGTCTTGAAAGAACTTTGCTCAAAGGCTGAAAAGCTAAAAGTGACAGATTGTGAAAGCACCTCAAATGGGTAATTTCTACTTGTGTTTTATGTGTTGTCTTTTTATGTGTATTGGACATTTTTAGTAATGTGATATTTACAAAGTGGCCTATTTGGCCTAACTTTTCTTCCCACTGCAAATGTTAATGAAATTGGTCAAATGTTAACTAATTTCTCTAGTATTTCTCTGCTTTTTGGATTTAAATAAATACATTTGTAATCAATGCAATACATTTAATATCCTTTTTATCCTTCAGCTTATGGAATAAAATATCTACAAATACATACTATATATAACGGTTTCATTTAATTTTATTTCTAAATTAACTAGAAAATACATAGAATTAGGAGAAAAGAAATATGGAAGGTAATGTAGAATGACACCTTAACGGCGCCACCTTGTGGCTGAAGTAGAGTGTTGACGCGTCGCACAGTGCATCCATGGTGACCAGTGACTGCTAGCTGAAGTTGAAGCTAGTTTGAAGCTAGTATTTAATCTTGAAACCAAAATACGTTGCGGAAAGTCCAGTAATTAAAACGAACGATTCAATAATAAGTTTTACCAATCATTAGCGAAATGATATTCAAATATATATATATGGCCGATGTATGTGTGTATATATATGTATATATATGTGTATATCTATATATATGTATATATATGTGTATATATTAATATATATGTATATGTATATGTAAGGGATAATGCCCGACGAGGTGTCCATTATCAGAAGTTAATGGACGACGCGGAGGCGTTCGCGTCGGACGGTTGCTTCCGCGAAGTCCATTAACTTCTGATAATGGACACCTCGAAGGGCATTATCCCGCTTATGCCATGGTCACTTGCCAAAGAAAATAAATTAAGACCATTAATTAATATTTGCTTGCGTTTTACAATCAAAATATAAAGTTGTTCACAAGCCATAATTTGGCTTCCCTAGTAACGCCTGAGGGTCTGACTAATACCTGGAACAATCATTACCCTCCCGTAAGGTTCTTATGCAACGGAAACGTTGTTCACTCCTCCAGTAAATAGGACGGACCTTAGATACGACTTGGCCTTAGGGTCTATAGCATATAACCGTGTTTTCTGATTACAGTTTAATGCATTTTTCACAATTTACCAGCTGTCGTTTTGACGACTAATCACCGCGCCATTCGTTTCAATGGGAATCGCGACGGTCTATACTTTCAATAAAGTGTACATATTTATAATTTGAAATGTGTCCCAGCCTTTACACCACAGATACTATGGGGTCTATAGCATATAACCGCGTTTGCTGATTACAGTTTAATGCATTTTTCACAATTTACCAGCTGTCGTTTTGACGACTAATCACCGCGCCATTCGTTTCAATGGGAATCGCGACGGTCTATAATTTCAACATAAAGTGTACATATTTATAATTTGAAATGTGTCCCAGCCTTTATACCACAGATACTATAGGGTCTATAGCATATAACCGCCTTTTCTGATTACAGTTTAATGCATTTTTCACAATTTACCAGCTCTCGTTTTGAAGGCTGAACAGACAATTTGACTGGAAGTACTTAGTAGGTGTCCATATAGCAGAGCTAGCTCTGCATATAGCAGGGATTAATGGCCAACCTACAGCAGCCAATCAGAATCGAGTATTCCCTCTCCGTTGCCATGGTTACCATCTAGCGTTTGAGCCAGCGCAGTAATCTAACTGTAATCAGGCAATTTGACCCGAACGTCTTTCCTAGGTGTACATTAACACTTTTTATACCATGGTCGGCGTGAATACTCGATTCTGATTGGCTGGCAGGTGTAGGTTAAAAAGTGTTAATGTACACCTAGCAAAGACGTTCGGGTCAAATTGCCTGATTACAGTTAGATTACTGCGCTGGCTCAAACGCTAGATGGTAACCATGGCAACGGAGAGGGAATACTCGATTCTGATTGGCTGCTGCAGAGCTAGCTCTGGCCAGAGCTATAGAGATAATGGACACCTCGTCGGGCATTATCCCTTACTTAACCTACACCCGCCAGCCAATCAGAATCGAGTATTCACGCCGACCATGGTATAAGTGTATATATATATATATATATATATATATATATATATATATATATATATATATATATATATATGTATATATATATATATATATATATATATATATGTATATATATATATATATATATATATGTATATATATATATATATATATATATATATATATATATATATATATATATATATATATATGTAAGGGATAATGCCCGACGAGGTGTCCATTATCAGAAGTTAATGGACGACGCGGAGGCGTGAACCGTCCGACGCGAAGCGGAGGACGGTTGCTTCCGCGAAGTCCATTAACTTCTGATAATGGACACCTCGAAGGGCATTATCCCGCTTATACCATGGTCACTTGCCAAAGAAAATAAATTAAGACCATTAATTAATATTTGCATGCGTTTTACAATCAAAATATAAAGTTGTTCACAAGCCATAATTTGGCTTCCCTAGTAACGCCTGAGGGTCTGACTAATACCTGGAACAATCATTACCCTCCCGTAAGGTTCTTATGCAACGGAAACGTTGTTCACTCCTCCAGTAAATAGGACGGACCTTAGATACGAGTCGGCAACGGGAGGGATTCTAGTCCGCTCAGCTATGAGCCAGAGAGCTGACGTCATGCATTGTACATCGGGAATCGCGACGGCCAATACTTTCAACATAAAGTGTACATATTTATAATTTGAAATGTGTCCAAGCCTTTACACCACAGATACTATAGGGTCTATAGCATATAACCGCGTTTTCTGATTACAGTTTAATGCATTTTTCACAATTTACCAGCTGTCGTTTTGACGACTAATCACCGCGCCATTCGTTTCAATGGGAATCCGACGGTCTATAATTTCAACATAAAGTGTACATATTTATAATTTGAAATGTGTCCCAGCCTTTATACCACAGATACTATAGGATCTATAGCATATAACCGCGTTTTCCGATTACAGTTTAATGCATTTTTCATAATTTACCAGCTGTCGTTTTGACGACTAATTGCCGCGCCATTCGTTTAAATGGGAATCCGACGGTCTATAATTTCAACATAAAGTGTACATATTTATAATTTGAAATGTGTCCCAGCCGTTATACCACAGATACTATAGGGTCTATAGCATATAACCGCCTTTTCTGATTACAGTTTAATGCATTTTTCACAATTTACCAGCTCTCGTTTTGAAGGCTGAACAGACGACTGGAAGTACTTAGTAGGTGTCCATATAGCCAGAGCTAGCTCTGCAGCAGCCAATCAGAATCGAGTATTCCCTCTCCGTTGCCATGGTTACCATCTAGCGTTTGAGCCAGCGCAGTAATCTAACTGTAATCAGGCAATTTGACCCGAACGTCTTTCCTAGGTGTACATTAACACTTTTTAACCTACACCTGCCAGCCAATCAGAATCGAGTATTCACGCCGACCATGGTATAAATATATATATATATATATATATATATATATATATATATATATATATATATATATATATATATATATATATATATATATATATATATATGTGTGTATATGTGTATATGTGTATATATATATATATATATGTGTATATGTGTATATATATATATATGTGTATATATATATGTATATGTGTATATATACATATGTATATGTGTATATATACTGTATATATATATGTATATGTGTATGTATATATGTATATATTATATATGTATATATGTATATATGTGTATATATATATATGTATGTATATATATATATGTATATATACATATATGTGCATATACAGTATATATATGTATATATATATATATATACATACATGTGTATATGTATATATATATATATATATATATATATATATATATATATATATATATATATATATACATACATGTGTATATGTATATATATATATATACAGTATACATGTGTATATGTATATATATATATATATATATATATATATATATATGTGTATATGTGTATATGTGTATATATATGTATATATATATACATATATATATATAAATATATACATATATATATATATATATATGTATGTGTGTGTGTGTGTGTATAATTTTTTTTCTTTTTTTTAGCAGATGCTATGTGTTTCCGCATTTTCAACATTCAAGTGAAGGGGAATTCATGTTGTGTCGATGCAAATGTGAGGTAAAGTAGAGCTAGAGGTCCAGAGGAAGTCATGATGCTAGATATGAGGCCTGCGCCACACGGTCTCTACATCACGGTTATATTCTTGTAAACATGGTTGATGCGTAGGTTATTGGCCTAATGTAGAACCGACTATCAGACCTGTCGTTACACTTAATCCAGCATAATTTATGTACAAACTTACTTGTGTAGGCGCAGTTATTTCCAGTTGTCATTAGAGTATGAGCAATTATAAAATAATTGCAACAATATAATTTCTTGTGATGTGCAACACAGTACAAATAGTCATATTTATGACAATGTTGTTATTTAAGTCCTTAATATAAACTGTTAAGAATTATGAAAATGTAGTGAGTGTTTGTTAATTCCGGGAGTTAGTCATCGCAGTATTATTTTAAGATGATGAACACATTTGCCCTCGCAGGTTCAGGCTGGTTTTCTTATAGAAATTCAGACAATGAGTTGCTTGTTGCTTGGTTGTTTGATCTGTAAATTATGTACATCTGCACTCACAAATATGAATACAGGTGTAATGTATGGCTTTATGCTTTCAGAGGCTAACTGGAAACATCAGAACAAAAACAAATGCACATTCTTATTGTTTTGCATTAGCAACTACACAGTCTAGTATCACAATTTGATTTAGACGATAACATACAAACTCATAACATCTTAAAACAATGAAGGACATCTGAAGCAGAATGAAAACAAACAAGGCAGACATATGACTTCCTTCTAGGGGCCAACATCCCTTCAAAACCCACATGCGCTCACGCACACACACACACACACACGCACTCTCACACGCTACAACAGCCTTATTGTTGCACCTATTTCACTCACTTCCTGTTTGCCCTTTGTATGTGAGCTGTAGTATATGGGCGTGTGTGTATGTGGAAGGCGAAGAAGGCACCACATGTAAATGAGTACCGCTGAGGCTGCCCTCGTTTTGTAGCACTACTCCGCTCTGCCCAGGATGTGGTGTGAGTGCACTCAGTCTCCCGGAGTGAGGAACTAAGCCGCAGTGGGAGTCAGCTGGAGCCGTCGTCTGGTGATTGAAAAGCTGTGGGACCTGTACCCAGAGTCTATGGGAGCTGGCCGATAAACTGCAGGTAAGTGGGACACACACATCAGTATGGTGTGTGTGTGTGTGTTTGAACAGAGGATCGGCTGCCTGCTTTGACTGGCTGAAAGATTGTCTATTGATGGGTTCATGGGGTGAATTGTGACAGATTCACAATTATGGGCTTTACGTAGTCTGCATAGCAACAATAAGTTAAAAATATATATAATTAAGTGAGGCCAAGTGTCCCATAAATAACACAGTCTAACTGGAAAACCATTAGACTTTACAACAAGTGTATAAGGTGGGGTTTTTGTGTTATTGAAGTTAGTGGTAAGTGTCACATTGATAGGAAATTGTGGAGGAGGAGCTGTCAGAATGATTTGAGCCCCTTGAGCAGGGACACTCGATGGGGAAACTTCTGCTTCTAGTGGCGTATAAACAGGTCTTGGGTTTCATGTTGTAAATGCATATTGGGGAAGTACAAACCAGTGTTTCCAATGAAAACTAACACATACTGTGCATGCGTTGGTTTTCACTGGAAGATTTACTATTTTTATAGATATAAATAAGGTGTTATTTTTTATGAGGTTGTAATTGAACTGAAAAGATGATGATGATGATGATGATGATGATGATGATGATGATGATGATGATGATGATGATGATATTGGTTATGGTGGTTATGGACTTTAGCCCCAATGTCATCAGCCTACCTGTAAGCATCCTTAATGATGATCTTCTAACCCCTACCTGTCCCTTAGCTCCCTCTATCTCTATTCACTGTTCGAATTACCCCATTGTAAGTGGATGATGGTGGTGGGGATGATGAAAAAGCAAATAGCAGTTACTCAATAGTTTCCAAACTGAATGGACTGACTTTACTCGTTCTGAGATGGAAACAACACATTTCAAAGTAAAAGATATTAGGGTGCCGTACACCGTACGCATGTTTGTCACAATCACAAAAAACATATTTTTTTACTTTATTTACAGTAAATTAACTGTCATGGTAAAAAGTACATCTCCTTTTCATTATGTCAATAAGGATGAAACATAAAGCTTGATGTGTACAAAGGAAAATGGCTTAATCTTTATGAAGCAATGAATTAGTGACGAACCAACTTCTGTGATGTGTCACCAAATGTGTTAATGAACATCCTATTACACAAGTGGCTGTATCACAGTTATATCAATGATTTATATTGTTACAAAATTAGGTGTTCATTCATGGTGTGTGTGTGTGTGTGTGGGGGGGGGGGGGGGGGGTAATAGCATCATTTTATTTTAGTTTAAACTAAAATTATAAAATAATAATTATAATAAATTACTTTTAAATTATTGTGGAGCTCCACTATGTAACTTTTCACTGCACATATTTGGCGTTTGTTCAAGTATATGCAAGTGACTTAATGTCTTTAGAATAAAAGCCACAACTCGATCCACCCAGGGAGTCATGCGCTCTCATTTAGTTTGGTCTGTGCTGACCAATGGTGGGAAAATACAATGAAAGGATGTGACTAATATAAACTAATATTTAGTAAAGTGGAAAACCAATATAGTTTTGTGTTTTATTAGTAACATAACAAATACAAAAGACCTCACTGTTACCTGCCTTGAAGACATAGTTGCTACTTGCACCTCGTCGACAACATCACCGTCGTGCCAATCCTCTCTGACAATAACTGGCCATGAGAGGCCACTAGTGTGCATAGGCCTCGGTTACACTTGTGTTTTCAATGCGACATTTGTGATCCAATCACGCCAGGTTACGCGGTCACTGTCAAGTGTGGACACTCCAAAAACACTTTTTTTCTCTTTGGGTCACATCCCGAGGTGGTCTGGGTCGTATTCTAATCGGGTCTCAGTGTAGTGTAGACACAATCCAGCCACGACCCCATACGACAATAGGGATGTGACTGAATAATCGGTTATTCGATTATTCGTTCATGACGGCAAAAATTGAGTAGTTAGACCTTTGATCTTAAACATAGTAATCTATGTTTAAGATCAATATCTATAACGGGTTGGTAATTTAATAAACATAAATATAGTAGTGATAGTGATCTTTTTTCCTTTTCTGGCGATCCGTCACCCATAATAGCACCTGTGTGATTTCTCTTTGGGTGACTAGAGTGGTGCAGGAATGAGTCCTAAAACCTGGAAATCTGTTAGCATTTTGGCACTTCCGGTTCCCTTGTCTCGAAGTCAACAGGTTTTTTGAATGGGATTTTGGTTTGATGGCTGAAATAAGGTCTGTGGTTAACACCAGCTTAAGAGATGGCCACGTTTTGGCCTACGACATAAAACACAGTTAATACCCCACTCGTGAATTTTGAAGCTTTTACGTGTCTTAAAAAACTTTCAAAAATTTCAAAAATCATAAAAGTTCATTGGTGAAGATTATCTTGCTTAACAAAACGTGTTAGTGTCATAAACTTTTGTTTGCCACAAAGCTTATTTTCTGCAATAATCCAAAAGCCAATGGAAAAAAAACCATTGGCTTTTTGTCGAGGGAACTCAGGGCGATGCTCACTTCCGGGTTCAACCCTGTCTCATCAAAATTACGTTCCCAGGGAACTATTCGGCATTCTCAATTACGTTTGTCTGAAAACGTATTTTGTCCGTGATTACGTTTCATTGAACGTATCGCAAATACGTTCGTTCTCAGCCTATTTTTTGCCATTTATTTACCTATAGAATTATGTTTGGTTGAAACGTATCCCAGATATGTTAAATGTCAACATATATCATATTATTGTCATTAAGGCATATTTCCCTTTCGGGGAACGTTTCATTTAACGTATTTTGTCCCTGATTACGTCTTGAATCTGAATTGAGCATATTTTTTGTTATTTATTTACCTCTTGGATAATTTACATTGAATTGAAACGTATCCTCAATAGGCTACGTTAAATATCGATAACATTTGTCCGGGGAGGGGGGGTCCGGTCCAGGTCCGACCCTGGACTGGGAGCATTCCCCCCCCCCCCCCCCCCCCCCCGGACCGGACCGGCGGGGCGGAGGATGGCCGGTCCAGTGGTGGGCCGGTCCAGGACCCTGAATGCTCCCAGTCCGACCCAAATAGATCATGCTGCATTTATACATGACGGGCCGCAGCATGGGCCGCTGTATACTACAGTATAAATGTATACTCCTGATCATTAACGATACAGTGTTGTGTAGTGGCCATCGCTAAGAAATATGTATGCTTCTTTTCCGAGAAATATCGTAATTTCATTGGTTTGTTGCGTCAATTTACACTACAGTTCCCATGAGTGTCAGCGACCGTTGCTATGGTGACGACGCCAGCTTTTAGTAAAATGTTTTATATTGCCGATGGGTGGTTATCGTCAGTGGCTGGCGAAATACTGCCCTGTAGCAGTTATATTGAAATGTAAAGAAAATAATGTGTGTATAATGAAAATCGACCAGCCACAAACGGTACAGGAAACATAATTTGAAGCTTTCTGATTGGCTGAACTGGCCCAGATATGTAAACCAACACACTGTGAACATAATTTGTACTTTTTATGTGTACCTTTTAAAGCCAGCACAGTTAGAAATGCAAGCTTTTATATTTAGGATAAGATATATTTTACTGTAAGATGGACATTATTATACGTCACGCGCAACACGTACCCTGACTACGTTGGTCCAAAGTGCCAAACGTAGAGGGGTTACAATAAAGGCCCTTAAATTGTATGACTGTTACATTTTTCTGCCTATTCTTTTACTATTATTGTCCCACACCACAATGTATGTCCCACAATGTGAACTCCAAACAATTCATGTTCATCCAATTCATGGACAAGCTGGAAACACGTCTAAAAACACTTGAAATAGAATATAGACTATATTTATATTTTTACAACATCAATCTCCCTATAATATGAACAAAATATGATCAGGTTATACTTTCTCTCTTGAAAACGGACAAAACGCTAACCCTAACCCGGAAAATGAATTTAAAGAACTACAAACGTTCGGAAAATGCAATACACTGAAGTGTGCGGCGCCATGTTTTTTGTAGTCCTAAAGCCCCTTATGTTACTATGGCAGAGGCCTACTTTCTTTCAAAAGCTCATATCTTGGTCAATTAAAAACAACTGTGGGTAAAAATGTAACTACACACAGACATACATTCGCATTACCATATTGTTCATCCAGGGCAATCCTGTCAGCCCTGGGGAAGGGAACACAATGGCTATAAATGGTCATATTAAGTAATATGGAAATATGTATATGAATCATTTATGGGGTAAATGGGGTCTAAACTGCTCCAAATTGAAAAGCATGACTAAGGATAAGGTCACCATCAATATGTTGAACACATTTTGCCACTAAATATCCCTTAAAATATGTTTTTGTGATTTTATCCATCTTGGCTCTATATAGGCTCTGAGAAAGTACACATCAGTAAGTGCCTTCTCAGTGAGCAGATAAAAATGAAACTTTGTCGTAGGATGACAATGAAGACACCATTGGAAAGGTCTTGATCTGCAGAATACAGATCTGCCACTGTGGACATTCTGGGTGGTTCCTGCTCCTCAGGAATGCCCTTTGAACCTTGAACCTAAGGCTCTTTTAAAGGCTTACAGAAAAGCAACACAATGTGATACAAACATGGGGAAAACATTTTTGGAAAGCTCTTGACTTCTTCTATCATGTCCTTTGTGGCCTTTGCCAAACCATTAGGGGGCGCTACTGGGTAAGGTCAAAACCAGATTTCACCCAATTAACAATAGTAAAAATGAAATCTGACTAAATAAATGTGCTCCCCGGTCCCTAAAACATATAATACACTTGCGAAGTTCCTTGACACATTTTCACATAATAGGGAAAACGTAAACTAAACATTTTAGAACTAGCCTACAAAAAAAATGGCGGAAAAAACATGGCGCCGCACACTTGAGTGTATTGCATTTTCCGAACGTTTGTAGTTTTTTAAATTCATTTTCCTGGTTAGGGTTAGGGTTAGCGTTTTGCCCGTTTTCAAGAGAGAAAGTATAACCTGATCATATTTTGTTCATATAATAGGGAGATTGATGTTGTAAAAATATAAATATAGGCTACATTCTATTTCAAGTGTTTCAGACGTGTTTCCAGCTGCTTTGTTTGTCCATGAATTGGATAAACATGAATTGTTTGGAGTTCACCTTGTGGGACATACATTGTGGTGTGGGACAATAATAGTTTTATTTTTATTTTTTTTATTGTCAACAATATTATGACATTATAACATAAACAGTAGTACAGTAAGGACAGTACTTCCGGCTGATAGGTCCTCCCAGGTGGTCACGGTGTCTGTCAGCTGTAGCCCCTAGCAACCTGACGTCATTGAAACATGGTGCAGGAATCAGAGAGAGAAAACATAGAGTAACTAACCAATAGGACAAACATCCGATCGTAACTCGTCACTTTGTCAACATTAGTTTCTCCCGCTGCCACGGAATAATGTGTTGATCAGCAAATCAACCTCAGACATGTTGTGGGCGAGGGTATCTGGTTTGATCCGTCAGACGGAGTGACGTCACAAGGGAGTCTTGGGCCGTGTTCCGATATCTGTGAGTACACTAACTTCCGTGAGTACACTTCAACATAGTACACTATCCGTACTCAATAGGTACGCAGAGCTTCAGATGTTAGTGCTGTTACTCTGTGGCGCACTTAACGGAAATGACATCAGCTGCGCGGCCGCGTCACCCGCCAAACACGTGAATTCATTAGACGTTCTCTGAGCGCGGCTCCGCCTCTTCCGCTACGTAGCTAAGATGGCTGCCGTTGAGTACGCAAAGTGTACCCCGTAGCACACTCAGCATTTTGGCCGTTTTGAGTACACATACGGGTCCTTTCAAGTACACTTCTTTTACCGCGATCATAATCGGAACACCCTACGTACTCAAACTAAGTACACTAAGTACGGGAAGTATGGATATCGGAACACGGCCCTGTGGAATCTGAAAAAGTCACGTGAATCTTGAAAGTCACGTGACTTGGACGCAAAACCATGGGAAAAGAATAGGCAGAAAAATGTAACAGTCATACAATTTAAGGGCCTTTATTGTAACCCCTCTACGTTTGGCACTTTGGATCAACGTCAGGATACGTGTTGCGCGTGACGTATATTAATGTCCATCTTACAGTCAAATATATCTTATCCTAAATATAAAAGCTTACATTTCTAACTGTGCTGGACTGGGAATGCTCCCAGTCCAGGGTCGGACCTGGACCGGACCCCCCCCCCCCCCCCCCCCCCCCCCCAGCCCCGGACCCCCCCAGCCCCGGACCCCCGACAAATGTGTTATCGATATTTAACGTAGCCTATTGAGGATACGTTTCAATTCAATGTAAATTATCCAAGAGGTAAATAAATAACAAAACATATGCTCAATTCAGATTCAAGACGTAATCAGGGACAACATACGTTAAATGAAACGTTCCCCGAAAGGGAAATATGCCTTAATGACAATAATATGATATGTTGACATTTAACATATCTGGGATACGTTTCAACCAAACATAATCCTATAGGTAAATAAATGGCAAAAAAATAGGCTGAGAACGAACGTATTTGCGTTACGTTCAATGAAACGTAATCACGGACAAAATACGTTTTCAGACAAACGTAATTGAGAATGCCGAATAGTTCCCTGGGAACGTAATTTTGATGAGACAGGGTTGCCGGGTTAGCCTACAAAAATACGTCATCCCTGCACCACTCTATAGCGCTAGTCCTGCCTGTCATACTATGGCAGCAGTCAGTACGTTTACATGCACAGAATAAACCCGATTAAAGCCATTGCTCGTCTATGCTCCGCAACTGGTCAACTGCAATTGTCCGCGTACACATGGCAGCGAGTAATCCGATTCATTAGCCGGAGCATGTCATACCCCGGTACGATAGGTGGCGCTGTGCCCATTTCAACTAGTGGTAGTAGAGCCACCGGTTGACCTCTTTACGTCACCAGCAACAACAAACTCATTCGAGAAAGCGATGTTTCAGCAGACAGCTGTCAGTTCACTTCGGGTGATAATCATTTCTCCGCCGCTCCACTGTTCCTCTCGGTCGTATGCCGACTCGGTCGTCCGCGGAGCGGTCCGCATACGACCGAGAGGAACAATGGAGCGTCGGAGAAACGATATGGACCCGAAGTGAACTGACAGCTGTCTGCTGAAACATCGCTTTCTCCTCCATGTCGCGTTTCAGTCTGGACTTCAGAGAGTCAAAGCCAAAGTTAATTTCCCCCAATTCCTTTTCCCCATGGGCGAGATAAACCCGCCTAGGAGTCTTTACTTGTTGTGCACCAGAGAGTCGGAGAACCCGACGCAGTCTGTAAGATTCATATATCAGAGAATGCCGCCGTCAGTTCGGCCGCGCAATGAATGAATAAAGATCGTAGTTATTTTTACAACCTCGTTGATGAGCAACATTTAGAAAAACATGGACTTTAAATTCAGCCTTGGGTTAAATCGAAGCGTAGTTTGTACTGAATGCACGTTGATGAAGATACACTCCTATAGGCACGGCACCGGTTCCTCCATCTTCTGCGCCAGTTTTTTAAATAAATCGCCGACCCAAAGTTAGTTGACAGCTGTCTACTGAAAACATATTTCTCCCACCAGAACAGCCCTGAATGAATGAATAAAGGTCGTAAACACGTCGGGAGAAAAAAACATTTATTTTGACAGATGTGCCCGAAGTCACTACTTTACAACCTCGTTGATGACCCACATTTAGAAAAACATGTACTTTTAAAGTTTTAATTCAGCCTTAGGTGAAATGGAAGCGTAGTGTCCGCGTGCTTCCACCTTTAATGAATGCATGCCATGCGCGCTCCCGCGGGCGGGACACAATTCTTATAGCGCCACCTTTTTAAATAAATCGCCGTTTCTCGTTATCCCTTATCCGACGGCGACAACAACAACAACAAGACTATCGTCTCCTTCTACTTCCGGTTCACGGCCCCGGGAAAAGATCTCGAGCATGCGCAGAACGCAATTAAACGGATAATCCAATCCGACTGGTTACATGCACGCTTAGTCGGCTATGAATCGCATAATCTAGGGGTCTTAACCTGATAATGAGAGAGTCGACTCGAACCGATTTTAGCCTGATTAAGGTGTATACATGCATCTTAGTAATCCAATCATTGTTGGGTTAAGCCAAAAAGTCGACTTTCTTGAGTGTCATGTAAACGCACTGAGTGTGTCTTCTGAAACTTTTAGGTTACGTAACCGAGTCGGACTCGGACCGATAAGTCGATCTGAAAGCCACTGACATCCACACAGCAATCCTACGTGATATTGTAGTTTTGTCCTTGTTTTAACAAACTGAACCGCTTCAGAAATTAAAAGGAAAAACGATCAGTTGATAAAAACGAGATTCTGCCTATATCAGAACATAGGCAAAATACACATTTTTGAATTTCCATATGAATCTAGTTTGTGTCGCGGTACAATATTGATATATTTTTTGGGTTTAATGAAAAACCCAAGCTGGCAATGGATAATTAGGCACGTCATTGAATGTGCAAAGGAGACAGACGAGAGTAGAGGATGAATGTGCTCTCCGACGAGAGATCGACTCTTCCACATTTTCAGATCACAAAAATGTACGGCTAATTGATTGATATTGGATGCAATAACAATAGATTATTAGCCTTTTTTTGCGCCGCAAATAGGAACATTTCTACCGCATTCGGCCCCAGAAAGGTGTTCATGTCTGACCCTATCGAATCCGAATAATCGATTATTCACTCCTACCACCAGTATTCAACCATGAAAAATGTGAGTTGTTCCCATCCCTAATAACTAACTATGTAATTAAAACCACGCCCCATGCCTTGAATTGTGACACATGCCTCTCGGTTTACATAGGATATTAGCATTAAAATCAAAAGAAATAAATGTCAACGGCACGTAATAATGTAATGTATGAGGAGAGTGTTTGTTTCTACACCAAAGAAATCATATTAGAAAATGCATTATAGCCAATGAAATTCTGAGACAAAACGTCAGAACGAGTATGAAACTAACTTAAACCAGTCACATCCGCTATTCTCTCCTGAACCATGGATGTAGGCCTATGCTCTGAACGTTACACATTTGTTGCTTACAACAGATGCTACAAAGACATAACAATTCAAGCAAAAAAGAAAGAACATTTTACAAGGAAGTATTTTAAATGATTAGCGGGAACAAGAGATCCAATCACATATCTGGCCACAGAGTTTGCATTCAAGGGGGTCAGGTAAGTGCACAACGGCCATGTTCAATTTGTGTGTCTGAGGTTCGATCACAGACACACACACACACTCAGTATGTGATCACAAAACTGTTTTGAGTGGTGAGTCTCAATTCAGATTCGGTTAGGTTAGTACACTTCCATGTAGTAAATTCTGTACACTATGTACTTACTTACGTGAATTTCAACAGGGTAGTGTTGAAATCAAACACAGCCGTTGTGCACTTACTGGAAATGAAGATTGCGACCAATTTTTCTTCCTTTTAATGGCGAAATGCAACAGGGCTGAACATTATCGGCAACATTTGGCTGCCAAAATATCTGCTGGCTTGTTTGCTCACTTGACTTTATTAAAAATCATAAAAAATTTGCGTTATTTTAATTCGACTGCCATTTTCACAAATGTTGGCGACCATTGAAGGTGAGAAGTGTCCAGCGCTCCACACTTTTGGACTGTTATGAGTTCACTATCCGGGTACTCGGTAGTGCACTGCATTTTATCATACTACTCAGTGTGAATGCACTTATGCCCTCAAAATAGCAAGGTTAAGTATGGAAGTACACAAATTAAGACACAGACCTGGTTACGGCTGTCATATCGTCCTCATCTTTACTACACCCAGTGGGTGCTGAAACACTTACACTTGTCTGCATGCACCCCTCCACAAGATGCATAAATACACACACACACACACACACACACACACACACACACACACACACACACACACACACACACACACACACACACACACACACATTTAAGGCACAGTGGTTAACAATGCATCTCAATAAAACTATTAACTGTCTTAATTTCCATAGTATACAAAGACAACACGCCATCTACATTATAGATGTATAATATGCAACATCAGAGTGAATTCTGGTGAAAAACAAACAACAATATCTGTTAATGTATTGCCTGTTGAGCTATAAAATAAAACAAATGTGATGATGCCAACGGAATGATTTTCTGTATGTGTCATGAAGCAGGCTATTTGCATTATGGTGTCTATTACATTTATATTTAGGGCATTTACAGATGCATTTGTCCAAAGCGACTTACAATAAGTACATTTGTCAGAAGAAAGTGAAACAACTAGAACAAGTTTCAAGCACTCCCAATTGCTAAGGTAGAGGAAGGATGCTAAGCGGGGTCCAGGTGAACTCTGCACAGGTGAGTCTTGAGTCTCTTGTGGAAGCTGGTGAAGCTCGGTCCACCATAGCGGTGCCAAATCAGAGAGTTGTGACTTAGCTGTGCAACCTTTGCTACCAGTGTCTATCATGTGCAGGCGCGTAATTTGCGGGGGGGTTAGGGGGGTCATGACCCCCCCAAAAATCAGATCCAGCTAATATAACCCCCCCCAATATCATCACACATAATTCAGAAAAATATGAAATATTCTGTTTGTTTTCTTTATTAATTTAATTTGGCAGCAAGATAGTATCATGTTTTAATCATCTGTAATGTACCCCCCCCTCCCCGCCCGCCCACCGACTACTTGGTATGACCCAACCCGTTTTCTTTACCAAACCGAACTATTTCGCGCAGTCGCTGGGATGAATAGTTGAGAAAGTTCATGCTAAATGAATGTGGCGATGAAAAGGACACGGAAAGGCAGCCAGACAACTCTTTTTCATTGTTGGTCGAAAAAGAGTAAAAATCCTGACGAAAAGGAGGTAAATACCCCTATTGTTATACCATGAGCTGTGTTCGAAATCGTTCCCTATCACGGATATAGTGCACAATATAGGGTGCTCACCATTTTGTAGTGGTGTTCGAATTCTCAGTGGTTCATTTCATGCACTATATAGCATGGACCGCGGAACGCATCTGAACAAGGGGGGGCCATAATATCCAACACGTTCTCATCCCAACTCGTAATATACCGACGATTTGTCATCACGCCCCTAGACGTCTGATACTGACGCAAAAGGTTCCCTCCCGCGTCTGTGTGAAACGATCTGGGTTCTCATAAACCCGTTCGCGGTGGTAAGAGACGAGCAGAGTCTACAGCGTCCGCTCGCAGAGCAGAGTCTACAGCGTCCGCAGTCTACTGTGAAACAATTCACTCCAAAAAGGGTTATGGTTAGGGTTATGGTTAGAGTTATGGTTAGGGTTATGGTTAGGGTTAGGGATAGGGTTATGGTTAGGGTTAGGGTTAGGGTTATGGTTAGGGTTAGGGATAGGGTTAGGGTTATGGTTAGGGTTAGGGTTAGGGTTATGGTTATGGTTGGGGTTATGGTTATGGTTAGGGTTATGGTAACTAACTATGTTATTTAACTACTGTGTCATTATGGCATAAATAGTCAAAAAGTAGCCAAAATCAGTAAAAGTATCGCAATGTATTTCTAATACAAGAACGGCAAATTGGCATGTCACCTTTTACACAAGAAAATGATTCAATAAATAAATAAACAAATAAATAAATAAATATGCCGCGAGTTTAACCCCCCCAATGGCAGACCCAAAGTTACGCCCTTGATCATGTGTCAGATGTGTTATAACTATTTAACACGATTCCATAGAAAACAACCTGCTATGGTTGTTGAGAGATTAAAACATTTAGGATTTAAATAAGGGGTTCATCTGTTTTTCAATACTTTTTGAATCTACTCAAATAATTATTTTTTGAGCATCAATTTTGTCACATGCTCGCACTTTAAAGATGTTTCATAGACTCTTTTCACAGAGGTGTCATCGTAGGACCCTACAGACCCTTTCTGTGAAAAGAGTCCATTGGATGGTAGCTCTCAAAGGGCAGTTAAAGAATGAATCAGGGATTATATCCCATTAAAATTACCATGCCTAAAGACATATAGAGATTAGCTATATAATCCATTTTGGACAATAGTTTGGTAGAAGGTCTGAACCACAAAGCTCACTGTTGATCCTCCACATACAGCAGGTATGCAGAGTTCAACCACGCTTGAACCACAGTCAGTTATTAATACATTCATAGCTGTGAAACCTGGGGTTTCCCTGCTCCACTGTTGAGACAATTTGAGGCTTCCTCATCAGAGTCTACAGCGCTAGACCAATGATTACCTGTCAGGCCTGCACGTTCTTTGTTGTAGAGGTGGTGTGAATGAAGGGAAGGCACTCTGTTGCCGTGGGAACCCTGGAGAAGAAGGCTGTTATTTCCTAAAGTCATAAGAGCCACATCCAGTCGGTCAGTGAAGGGGTGGGGGGGGGTAGTACTTAAAGACTGGATGGGAATATCACATTTAAATAAATCCCTCTGGGACACACACACACACACACCAGCTGTGTGTGTGTATATTGTATGGTGATCACAGATCAACAATAGGAAGGCACCTGTTTCCTCAGGGAAGCCAGCTTCCTGTTAGGAAGCAGTTGATAATGGTATCAGCTGGAAATAATAGAGAGAGAGAGAGAGAGAGAGAGAGAGAGAGAGAGAGAGAGAGAGAGAGAAGATACAGAACGTCAGAGAGCGAGAGAGGGACAGGTAGACAGGGAGAGAGGAAGCATGGGATCTACACAGGTCGACCCAGTTTCTGCATGAGTGAGCGAGGTTATCCTCCAGGTACTCATGTTCCCTTCAAACTTGGAATCTGCTAGAGAACGGGATGTCGGGATGTCCTCTTGTGCCGCTACCTTCACCTGGCAACAGCGCGCTTTCGGTTCACCCTTCTAGTTGATATCATGTCAACATATTGTATTACGTTACAGGACTACAGTTACTATGGAAGTCATTCTTTGGTACTTACTCCTGTACTCTTGGCCCCGTGGGGCTAGCATTTAGGCCCCTGTACAAACACTGGCTTCAAACTAGTACAGAGTGCACAATTTATTGTACAAATTATAAACTATCTGCCGTGCTGTGTAATTTTTCTCAGTTCAGTTGGTTTCTTTTCCTTCCCCCTCGCTGCACACTTGCCACTAATTCATACATGTCTTCTAGGCCCTTTTTATAGAGGCATCATTGTAAGAGTGACAACACAGGCGTCGCTCTTAAAGGGATAGTTCGGGTTTTAAGACACGAAGTTGTATGGGTTCCCTGTCAGCAACGTTGTGCATCAGCACTGACTTGCCCCCCGACAGCGTGCAGGCGTTTCACTGTCTTTCGCGTGCTGGAAAGTTAACGCGAAAGACAGTGAAACGCCTGCGCAGCCTTCAGCTGTCAGTAGCGCGCAGTGGTAGGAATCGAGAAAAATAGTGCCAAGTGATAACGAGGTTTTAATTTTTCCTGGACAACGTTTTTGTGGTGCAAATATGTCACTCTTTTGAACGCATATGGTTTTGAGAAGAAAAACACTTTACTTTCGTGACCCCAGCAACTTGCCGGACTACTTTCTTCAGCATCAAAAACAGGCTGGATCCCCCCTCTCAGGACGCTGTCGGGGGGTAAGTCAGTGCTGATGCACAACGTTGCTGACAGGGAACCCATACAACTTTGTGTCTTAAAACCCGAACTATCCCTTTAACACAAAATATTATGGGTCTGCTCTTTTTATGTACCAGGGCAGGTGTAGTAGACTAAACTAGTGAAGATAACACACATTGACCATTGCTGGTGCAATAAATACATAAATAAAACTTGAAACTCCCATCGTGAATGAAGCTCTCAAAGAATCGCTCCTCCTACTCCATGATGGCAGTTCCTTAATCCAATTTCCGCTACTGGACCCAATCACTGTGCCACTCACGTAAGCATGCCCTACACGTATCTGATCTAACAGCGGGTATTACAACATTCGCTTGGCACTGTATCTGGTCGTAGTTTTTTTCATTGACCGAATGCACCCGAGTGCTCCTGTGTTATGCGGATAAATGCATCCCTGTCGAAATATGCGTCCCCTGTTTATCTCTATCTATCGATTAGCTATTTGTAATCTATCAATTTTTTATTATCCAGATTACAAAAGTCTTTCGCTATGGACATTTTTATCATTATCATTCTGAGCAACTCCTGCGTTTTTACAAAATTGTGGAGTTTTTTTTATTGAATACACCCTTATGTAGCCTACAATTCACACACTAGATGTCAATCACTCAAATACAATGACACAATTATAAAATGAAAATAAATACAAAAAAGAACATATAAGGGCATATAAAGAGCTCTTTATCTTAAGGCGCAAACAAAAGAAACCATATTACAGTGCCCCAGGGCTAGCGGAAGTTGCATTAGCCGCTCATCATGGACTTCGCTATTCTGTGTGAAAAGGTCCTTAATGTTGGGGGCTACACCTGTGTTTGCTTTTCTCTCTCAAAAATTGGAATCGTGATCCTTGTTGACTCTCAGGGATCGTGCTGGTTACATCCTGCTTGTGGGGCATTGAGCCGTAGTAGGTGTTGGCCAGGTCTAACCACAGCACCACCAGATCACCCCTGTTCTCCATAGCTTCTCTGAGGAGCTGTGTTACCATGTGGGTGGGCTCTAAACAGCCTGGTACCCCAGGGATGCGACCTTTCTGCACTGAAGTGTCTATGTAGCCATTCTTGAGGGAGAAATCAACCAGTCACTTAGCTACAATGCTGCAGAAATCTTACCTTCAAGATTGCGCAATGAGATGATTCTGAACTGGCTGATGTTCTTGAAGTCCTCCTCTTTAGGAATCCACACTCTTTCCACAAACCGCCAGTGCTGTGCTGTTTTGCCTCTTCCCCAGATGAACTTAAAGATCCTCCAAAGCCAGTGTAGCAGCTCGGGGCACTGCTTGTACACCTTGTAGGATGTTCTGCTCGGTCCTGGTGCTTTCCTCACCACCTCCAGAACTTCTTTCAGGAGTGGCTCCCTCAGGTCAAATGCCCGGTGGTCCTATCACGGCCTCACACCGCCCTAGATCTTGGTCTCTGGTGTTGTTGTGAAGGTGTCAGTCGAATTCCTCCTTTGAACACATTAGGCGTCCACTGTATCTCTGCCTGGTGAACCCCAAAGGGCTGTTAATGAAGGCAAGTCCACTTCCTGGCCCTCTCCCTCTGCCGCCTTCTGTGTTGCTCAGCTGTGTGCAGTGTTAGGAGCCTCTTCCTGAGCATGAGACGAAGCAGCTCTGCCAGTGGTGCCCACTCCTCTTCACTAGCCTCCTTGTGGTGCTTCTTCAAGGCGTTCAGTTCTTTCCTGATATTGTGGATTGTAACTGCCCTCTGGTTCTTGGTGTGAGGTTGCTTGGCTCCCCTTTCCTCCTCAGCAGCCATGCTCACAAGGCACACAATGGAGTCCCGGTCATTAAAGATAAACTGTGGCCTAGTACGCTTTGAAATCATTAAGATATGTCTGTTGGTGGCGAACCAGGTCCGTTTTGTGTAGTATTTCCCTTTGCCGCGTTTAGAATTTCCGTTAAAGTTAGCCACGGTGAGCTCAGCCACGACTTACGTTAGCGTTGCCAGGCTAGCTCTCCCACCCGAGTCACAGGTTCTCTAATCCCGCGGCCGTTGTCATGATGCGACGGTCGAAATCGCCCGTGTGGCATATTGTATGATAGCATACTCCCAAATGTCAAGCTAGCTTTCACAATTAATACTATTGCCAGTTGATATTGTTATAATACATTTGATACATTTATTCAATTTATAAATTTGCAATGTACAGAATGTTGCCTCCTGATGTTGAGAGGGGGTTGCAAAAGTAATTGTAGGTAACGTAGGAAAATAGTACACTGGAGCAGATGACAGGAAGCCTGACAGGACAGCCAGTGATAAATTGCAAATATCTATAAAGAACAAAATTACACATATTGGAAAAAATAGACATTTTATAACAATGTCAAAGTGTTTTAGCCTGTATTATTTCTTTAACAGGGCCATCAAACGCGTAAGCCGCTTCCTCAAAAAGGGTCACTCAGGACACATGAAAGAATACTCCACAATGCAGGTCAGGGTTGGGCTGGGACAGGAGGTGGGAGAGGTGTGTGTTTACGTCCATTCAGTTGCGTGTATTGTTGTTCCATGAATCTAGGCGGCATGGGAGCCGTTAGTCCAACGCTGTGTAGGATCATTAAACTCCATTCCTGCCTCCTCTTGACTTTTGGCTCGCACCAGCTTCCCGTCTCTCAATTCCCTGTGTGTGTGTGTGTGTGTGACTGTGTATGCACCTATGTGAACAGTGTGTGTGTGCATGCGTGTATGTGTCTTCATATGCATGCATGATTGTGTGCATGTATGGATATGTATGAGGGTGAGTGTAGATTTGCAGATGTCTGTTTATTGCTGGATACCCTCAGGTTTTTGTCCTCTCTCTGAATGGGTCAGACTTCATTCTCCCTGTGTGTCCAGCCGAGCACTTCCATGTTCAGACAATGAACATTTCCTACCTCTCCGCCGCTCTTTTAGAAAAGCCCCTCCATTAGATTAACAATAACTTTGCTCCATGTCAACGGTTTATTGTGTGTGAATGCACAGGTCACGCACAATTTGATAAGCAGCAGGCCGTTCATTTAGGCTGAATTCACGTAGCTCTTTCTGAGCCATGACACTTGACCACTTCATTTTTTCATACAATAACAATGCCAGTACCAAGCATTAGATATTGGCCAATATCGGACACTCATTTGAACGGTTGTTTTGACCTAACTGTATAGATCAATGGTGCTGTTCCACTGCACAAAATAGCTTGGTGCATATCACACTAATGTGACAGAGTGAGGAGCTAAGCATGCAATTCTTGCTATGAAAAACACACAACAAAGCACAATCACAGTTTTAAGACAATACAACCTGGCAGTGGAAATGCACTATAAGACCATTAGTTTGTTGTCATTTAAATATAAAAAATAACATATGAACTAGGGGTGGGTCAGAATAATCGATCATTCGTTCATGAAGCCAAAAATTGATTTTTAATTTTTGGGTCAAAAAATGTGTTTTAGAATAATGTTTTTTGAATTTCCACTTCCAAATAGACTGGAGTCCTATTTGAAAATACAGCCGTGTTACATCTGTGTTACCTTGCTGACCCTGTCAGCGAAACCGAATAATCGACTATTTGCTCATACATTACCATCCACTGATTATTCGAACATGAAAAATGTGAGTTGTGCACATCCCTAATATAAACAATGTTTTCCCCTTTATAGAGATCTATCTTGCCTCTACTTGCAAGACATCGGTTAACATCTTGTCGCACAAACAGAACTGCAGGTTGGTGGCTGAAAACCACACCCACTTTTTCAAACCTCACAGGCTGCTTGAAAACATGCTTGAAGACGTTTTTTACCTACTTTGACCTACCCAGGTGGTGTTCTTATGACTCATCAGCTGTTGAACTGTGTGATTATAGGTGCATTCAGTTTGTTTTTCGTAGCGTTGATGTCATAGATTAGAGCTATCTTCACACGAGCTGATTGACCTCAATGTGGTAAGCAGTTCTCTAAATGTAGCATTCAACAGGACCTCTACTGAATTTGCTTAAAGGTCACCTGGTGTGTGTGTGTGTGTGTGTGTGTGTGTGTGTGTGTGTGTGTGTGTGTGTGTGTGTGGTTATCTTGGTCAGTCTGCTAAATGCTAAATGTCTCTCTATCTCTCTCTTGCTCTATGCTCCCCTGTCTGTAGCTCAAGTTACAATGTGCAAGCCTATTTGATCTTTCTTTTGTTTTTCTTTTTTGGAAAACCGCTTATGTCAAGCATGTATTAATCCTTGCAGTTGAAATGGCACGGGTTGTTGAAGAGTTGCGCTTCTCTTTTAAAAGGAACCTGTGTTTATTTTTGGTCCAACAGCCGTGTTTTTCCATATTTGCACACGTCTACAAAATAAAACCCTGCAGTTACACAATGTAAGACTTCCCTCATGACATACACAACACATTTAACATATTCAGTGTTCTGCATTTTGTTGTTGTTGTAATGGTTTTCCCTCCAATAACAAAACATACATGTACATTTTGCATATGTAGAAGGAAAAACAATCAATATAAAAATGTAATTATAGTACTTGCAAAACCAAAGTGTTTTCTTAACCTAAAAACATTCAAATATACTCAAAAAGGCCATCTTCAAGCATCCAGATTTGATGACTGTGGTTGACGATACCTCTGTTGTCATAGACTTTAACTGAGACAATTTACGTGATGCATGGATCTTATTATTGCAGAAGAAGTTGTGGTGAGTTGTAATCAAGACATACAACTTAGTTGAATGGCTTTGAGGATGTTCTTGTGCAAGATGTTCACACTTGTGTCCCCAGTGTGGCTGCGAAGCAAGATGTCGATAGTGCAGTCCAAGATTTGTTCACACACGATCACACATTGTTTTAATTTAGATGAAGTACAGGAAGACAGCTGGTGCTCTGAGGGACCAGGGGCCGTCCCACTGACCTGGGGCCAGACCTTTCTCTCACTTCCCCTGGGTAGAGGAAGATATTTCACCATGGTCTCTTTCCTAAATTAATCAACCTGCCCTCCCTCCATCTGTCAATCTCTGTCTCTGTCTCTCTCTCTCTCTCCCCCCTCTCTCTCTCCCTCTCTCTCTCTTCCCCCCTCCCTGTATCTAAGTCAATAAGCCTCTAACGTCTCTAAATTGAAAAAAACAACTAATTCAGTTAAAGCTTGATCTGCCATTGGCTGGTGGTAGGTGTCAATTGTGGACCCTGCTATTCAGACCCAATGTATGTTTTTGGCTGAAGTCTCACCCTTTGGCACAATACTTTACTCCAAGTGAAGTAGTACGACTAAGCTGCATGTGGACGTATGGACACGACAGAGAGTTGTATCCATTGGTCAATAGCTTCAGGAAATATGTGTGTCCAATGGACCAATGGAAATTTGATCCTCACCTTTCCCCTCTGAAAACCCCTGTGACTGCTACTTTGTTAACGAAGGATTTCCATACATATCTGCTGGCAATCAGCAAATAAGCAGAACAGGAATCGACGTTCATTATTCCTGGAAATATATCAAGCGTGTGTGTGAGTGTGTGTGTGTGTGTGTGCATGCGTGCGTGCATTCATTTGCATGTGTGTGTCTTCATTTGTGTATGTTTCGTTATGTGACCTTGCGTGCGTTTAGGTCAGTGGGATTATGCATGTAAAACGCAAGCGTTTCCTCCTGCCTGCTGTCCAAAGCATGCTTGTGGTGGCTTGAGGTTGTCCTACCGGCAACAATTTGTCACAGGGGGATGAGCCCTGAAGGACGCCTCAAACATACACATAATCGTAAACATTGGCGCTCAGATCCCGTCTCTCTTTCTCTCTCCCCCCCCCCCCTCCAGTCGCAGAGGGTGCGGAGCCGCGAGCATGCAGCACACGTCGTGCACTGAGGACAGGATTCAGCACGCCCTGGACCGCTGCCTGGAGGGGCTGAGGAGAAACCCTGAGCTGCAGCGGCAGCAACATGCCCACGGTAAGGCTCGTTGGGGACATGCATAAATAAAGAGAACAAACTCAGGTTAAGTTTGTTAAATTTGTATTGCAATACCGGAGGAACACGTTCACAAGCAATTCAGATCTCAGAGCTAGTTATACAGTTGGTTAAGTAAACCGTTTTGACACAGGTGGCAATCATTCACTATATGTCAGTTGTCTATTATCTTCTCACCAGTCAATAGGAGAGAACAGGATGTAAGGATGTAAGGATATAAGTTACTAACCTTGAGGTTATCCTTGTGGTCATCTTCTGGGAACACATCGTATGTTCACATTCATTTGGCCGTTCTTGCACACAAGCATTTTACTTTTATGAGTCTAAAGCAATACTTTTTAAAGGATTAACTAATTCAATAATAGTATAACACATAATGTCAATATTTCCATTACAGGCCCAAGCCAAATCATAGTTATTCATGTGTAGTATGTCTCTGTGGCAGTTCCTCAGGGCCTTTTATGAAGTGCCCCGACAAACACCAACACCCAACTTCGGTCAACACCGATTCGACATGTTTGCCAACAATGAACTTGTCGAAAAACAGCCAACTACCACCAATATATGGCACACCCAATGTTGTGTTTGTTGGGGTGTCAAGTGTTTCAGTTGCACATGTGATTTGAAGATATGTCACAGCTCCAAGACAACAACAAAAAACATTGAAAAAACTGCTGTGTGTGTGTAAACGGAAGGTAACCATGGCAACAACAAAAAAAGGCACATCCTGCCTTCCTCTTTACTTTTATCATTCAGTACATTATATTTGATTTGGTTGTCTCATCTCATCTCATCATTTGTTCATCCACACTTTTCTTTCCGATAAAATGGAATCAATCAATCAATTAGAATGAAGGAAGAATATGCTTTTAGCATTTGTGTGTTCTGTACGGCCTGCCTTTGTAGCAGACCACAACAGACACTCTCTTTTCTTCACTTCTGTTGTCTGTGTCTCACACCCAGACCCATATAATAGATGTTTGTTTATACTCTGGGTTGTTGTTGTCAACACTGTTGAATGCAGATATGGTGTTACGTGTGTCAGTGACTCCATCTGAATCGCCATACATACTGCATAGTATGCAAGAGGACTATGTAGTGTGTCCAAAATTCACGCATAGTATCATAGTATGCAAAAAAACTGCATATTAAAAGTTGATGGCAAAATTTGTAGTGTGCAAATTATGGACACTACAGTCGCTTGGATAACCTACAATGTGTTTTCGACAGAAGGACGACCGTCTTAACCGAAACTTTTAAATGTTATTAATAACCTCTACAACCCTAGACCAGCAACCCCAATGAACAGGCAACTCAAATAATAATAAACTATATATATAGCATTCATATAATACAAAACAGCAACATATATTGTTTTCATGGATAAAATTAAAACTTAAAATATAAGAATTGCATACTTTTGGCTTGCATGCTAATAGTACCCCAGAAAACAGTACACACTGTAGTATGGAGTACATAGTAAGCAGCTTCAGATGAGCAAGTGTGTTTTGCTGAGAGGTGTGGTGCAGGGAGGAAGTGGTGGTATGACCTCAGTGTGTGAGTAATTATGAGAGCCAGGTGGGTGGCACTCATAGAGGAACAACAAAGACGGAGAGAAAGTCAAAACCACCACCTCCGCTGCAATACGTTGAGCAATTTGGATTCCAACGGAGAGTGGGTGGTGTTCACAAAAAACGTTATGTGCTACCATCATATCAGTGTAAATTGATTCATACCTATACCAACGTCTACCTATTTTTTTTTCATTGAACTGCCAGGTGTTATAAAAAAACATGTTGTTGGGCAGTAATGGTGGAGGCTCAAATAAACTAGCAGCTTTCTCTTTTCAAACTAAGAATTAATATTAGCTACTAGCTCTTAGTGAAAGTTCATAAACATTAAATTCTGTTTCTTCAGAGAGAACAAATCATAAATGCAGCTTGGTGTAGAAGAGTGCACTCACATATCCTCACTGTGCCAGTTATTTCAGGTGAACGTTACCCATTGATTCCTTTATAGGAACTGTCTACACATCTCCATAGAAATATAGTACTTAACAGTGAATATACACATTTGAAGAAAACAATAAGGTGAAATAAGTGAATTCAATCAGATAAGTGTAAGCTTATTTGGCATTGTATCTGTTCATATTAGTGAAAACATGCAGACCATATTACTGCAATGATGCTCATTCAAAATATCTGCTGTTTATATTTAAATTTAGGTAAGGTAAGGTAATGCAATTAAGACCTTCATGCCTTAAGTGATTACTGACTTATTGCCATTGCTTGGTAGCCACCTAGAGTCAGCTTATCACAACTAAAACCACAATTGCAGTAACCTCTCTTTCACCAGAGATAGTGGTGTGGCTGTGGTTTGATTATAGTGTTTGGTGGGTCTTTAAAAGTCCTGGAAAGCATTCTTGGAAAATAATCTGAAAATAATGACATCAGCACAAGCTACACATCTGGCCTTTCATGGGTATTCATCATCACAAGTGTATGTATGTGTGTTTCGTCTGTTTTGTGTGTGTGTGTGTGTGTGTGTGTGTGTGTGCGTATGGGTGTGTGTGCGTGTGTGTGTTGTAGTGGCGGCGTGCTCTGTGGGCCGCTCGATGAGCCGCTGGAGCTTGGAGGAGCTGGTGAAGAGAGACCCTGAAAACTTTGTCATCCTTCTGCAGCAGATCATCAGGAAGACCAGAGAGGTGAGAGGTTAGCTGTCAAAGGTCACTCACAGTAGTGAGTGACCTTGAATTTTATACAAATTAATTTTGTCTTTTTACCTGCCAGGGTGGAAAAATCTTACCAGCCACGCAATTGTTTTAATCTGCATTTTTGTAAACCTTTTTTTTTTTTTTTACCAAATCTATCCGCATTTGGCTGGTGGCAGGTGTTCATTTTGGACTGTCCACCTGGGAGGTGGCAAAATATCAGGGTGACAAAAATGGGATTAAATCTGAAAAAAAACACCACAGGAACAAAACGTTTGCTGTATCACTGTTTACATCATAATTTGATTAGATTTGCTAAAAGAACATTATAGTTACCATTCTCTCTCTGTTTCTCTGTTCTCTGTGTTTGTGTGGACGTGTGAAGGTACAGGATCAGTGCCAGTATGAGCTGGTGGCTCCACTGGCTATCATGTTCTCCTCCACTCTGCTTCAGGTAAAAAAAAATGACTGATCTTGAATGTTAACTTTAATATAAACAAACTCGGGTTAAGTTTGTTAAATTTGTATTGCAATACCGGAGGAACACGTTCACAAACAATTCAGGACTCCCTCGGAACTAAAGATTCAGGGTAGTTATACAGTTGGTTAGGTAAACCGTTTTGACACAGGTGGCAATCATTCACTATATATCAGTTGTCTATTATCTTGTCACCAGTCAATAGGAGAGAACAGGATGTAAGGATGTAAGGATATAAGTTACTAGCCTTGAGGTTATCCTTGTGGTTATCTTCTTGGAACACATCGTATAGTTCACATTCATTTGGCCGTACTTGCACACAAGCGTTTTACTCACAGACTTTTATGAGTCTAAAGCAATACTTTTTAAGTACCAGGTTTGGTTTTCCTTTAAATGAACCCCCCCCTAATCAAATCACCCCCCTAACTCTGACTGCTTGCACCATAAGCCTACAGTGAGTGACAGCATGACGTAGCGCTGGGTGATACGGCCAAAATCTTCTATCCCAATATAGGTCATTTAATATCTCAATAACGAAATATATCACAATATAGCGTGTTTTCTGGTAATTAAAAAAATAAATAGTCTATATAAAAAACACACGTGGTAAAGCCTATTTTTGTATCCTATGTGAATTAAATATTATATTGTGTATTAAATAGTATATAGTATTGTCTTATTTTTTCTAAGACGATATCTAGTCTCATATCACGATATGGATATAATATCGATATATTTCCCAGCCCTAGTGTGACATCGATGTGCTTGTCGTGGCTGCAGACCCCCTACTGTCCTCCAGATGCTGAGCTGCTGGAGGAGGCCATGGAGGCGTTCCGCTGCTTCCTCACCTGGCCTGAACCCTACTGCAGCGTGTGTCGAAACCTGCTGTCCACACTGCAGCAAGAGATCAAAGCCCCAGGTATACACACGTCTGTCTGTCTGTCTTGTCTGTTTGTCTCTCTCTGTCTCTTTGTCTGGCCAGCTGATTGCAGCTCTATTCAAATTAGAGGATGCTTAACTCACATTTTGCAGTTCGATCCAAACTACCGGTATTTTCTGCCTCAACAGTTCACATTGCGGCTGCATGTGAATGCTGAGATCAGGTCTAAAACCACATATAAAAACATCAAATTTGAGATCAGATCTAAAAAATTTGATGTGTTGAATGAGTGGAATCGTCACCCCCTGCTGGTCGGGCTTGTTAATGCATTCAGAAGTCAAATTACACGGATGACTCGATGCATGTGGATGTATGGTACCGACAGTAGTAATACCAGGAGGAAGAAACATTGTTGACGTTGTTTCACAATGCAGAATAGAGAAGTTAACGTAAGGTACCATTGTAATGTTTCTTAGAAGGGGATGTTGGGAGTGACGAAATAGAAAGCAGAAGTGACATTTACAGAAATGTTCACATGTAAAAAGGTGTGTAAGAACTAGTGTAACAGCCCTTGGCTTGGATAAGCAAGACGAGACAGTTCCAAACGGGTGCCTTTGGTTTTTAGGTTCACAAATTACAACTAGATCAACACATAACAGCATGACAAAAAAAATACATATTCATGTGTACAGATAATGTTACAGAGAAATAATCCCCTGCTACTAGCTTGTGGCTATTATAAACAAATGATAAACAATCCCCTGTACTTACATAAATGTACATCACTCACTGTAACAACATACACGACATACACAATATATAAAATACACACCATATACAATCAACCTATCATTCCGTTTTACTAAGGGTGCTAAACTTAGTGTTCCCATTTCCGCTCAATTTATGCTGCAGTGAATTGTCAAAAACACTTCCTTCTTAAGATATACATGAATTACGCACATACAGTAGTCCCAAGACACTGCGTTGCGTTTTCCCCATAGAATGAACATGAGAGATTGCAAACTGAAATGTGTGAGTAATAAAGATATTGTCATTTCAAACTATAACATACAGTTCTCTCTATCAACATACATTATAGAGCAGTAAATTAAATGTACGGTATCAGATTACTATTAATGATAGAGGAATATAAATAGAATATAGAATAGAATATAAACTAACCACCATTATAAACCATAGCCACGTACGTAAGGTAATATAAACGTGAGCTAGCGGTCATTTACAACTAGGAAACAGTGAAATTAAATCAAGCTAAAATTAATGATGAATTGAATGAATGAATGAGCAAATTCGAAAGTATAATTCAAACACCTGTTCTAACACGTTTTAATGTTGGCCACTTAGTCGAGACAAAAGATATTTTATATTCCTAATGCAAAATGCTCCTGATACCTTTGTGTTTGATCGTCATGACTAAAAAAGTCCATCCAAAGATTGGCCTCGCCTTTTCAAAACTGACCTGTGTGTGAGTTTGTTTATGAGACGGTATGCTTCCCTCTTCATTTGTTTATTGATTTGAGAATGCATTTCACTAAATGGAAATGGAGAAGATGATGCCCATAACCTTGGTGTTGTTTAATTTGAAGCTAGCTATCTGGCTTGAATCTTCCCAACCTATTGTTGTGAATAAGCCATCTTCGGATTTAAATAAAAAAATGTTGTCTTCTGTTCTTCCTAGGGATATCCTTTCACAGGCTGGTGACAGAGGAACAAGGACTCAACACCACTGGCTTCCACTCCAAGACTGTGTAAGTTCAAACATCATACCTCCAGCTCCTCTCTAAAGCTTAATTTATTCTTCGGCTACACCATGGGTCTCTACGTTATTGGCGTAGCCAAAAGTGCCTACCATCCAAGCTAAAGAAAAATTGCTCGATGGCGAACACTATAGCGTGAACTTACCACTATCCCTCATAATGGATGACATTATTCTTTGTACATTGATTGTTTTCTGATATTGTGAAATTGAATGTTACTGAATTGGTGAGCATGCCCTGTGGAGTGCAACAAGATGACAGGACGCTGATGGTGACACGATGCAGCATTTTGAGTGGAGCCCTGATGTTACAGGATGTACAGTAGAGGACCGCTAGAGCCAGAGCTGTGCATCCCGCTGGTTTATCAACTCCATGACTTTCCCAGCTTGACTTCTGCTAATGATGTCTGTAAAGGAGAGTCTTAGACAGGGTTCTCGATCGGCAGCCCAAGGCGCACAAGAGAACAAATCATAAACGATCGGACATGCCGCTTTGTGGCTGTGATCGCTGGTTGTCATGGGACTGCTTGCTAGGGCTGCACGGTTATGACAAAAATTATAATTGTGATTATGTTGCCCGATATTATGATTGCGATTATTCATTGGGATTAACAGATTCTTATTCAACACTGTGTCTACTGGTGAGACACATTCCAGACCCTTCTTTTACATGTTCATGGACATAGAGTATAGTCGTTGACAACCAAAGATCAGATATTCCAATATCTCATTTGGTTTGAACTGACGTGCTTCATTACAGACTCAGAGTTCGTTATGCTGTGGCCATATGCAGGCCAGGCCTGTGTTTTTTTCTTCCTTCTCATACTGAACAACCAAACACTATATTTAAAGTCCCCTCCACTCAAAAATCTGAAATATCTGACCTTGACTATACTGACTTGTATCTGTGCAGTTTGTCGCTAGAGAGGTGTTTTCACATTCCTCTACTGAAGGTGGAGATGTCTGTGCACTTCCCTGAAATTTGAAATTCAAATGTATCCCGGCCAGCTTGATTTGGTACGTCACTAATACGAAAACCAATCGCTGTTGAATATGCAAATGCAGGCAAAGACACCTGAGACTTCCAGCACACGCAGTGGGAGTGTCAGAGAGGACATGTCGATAAAGTGAGAGCGAGAGATAATTACGCAATGACAATGTGAACACAGTGTAACATCGTCGCCGAGTTTGGTGCTCAACAGACTGACTGAGGCTCAAACATGTATGGCCGAATCTTGCCGATGTTTCCGCTAGCCACTGCGCTCTTTCACCCTAGCGCAAGCAGCGGTGGTGGGCGGGACGCGAGGCCTATGATATTTGCATATCATGAATATTCATATACAACATTTCTAAATGAAGGAGAAGAGTAGATGCTGCTAGCGCTTCCAGACCCATTTTAGAGTTGTTTTTTGTTAAACAAAATATTAATCACAGCAGTATTTTTACACTTTAAAAGTGTTGCACGTAACCTCACCACGCCTCTTCCAATGGCTCTGCTTCTGCTTTCTCCTTCAAACCACATCAGGCCCTATATAGTTCCTAGTAATGTATGTGTGTGTGTGTGTGTGTTTGTATGTGTGTGTGTGTGTGTGTGTGTGTGTGTGTGTTTGAGCGTGTGGTCACACGTGCCTGGAGTTGTCATCCTCAACACACATATAGTGTATCTTTATCAGCTCTGTGGCTGTGGGTTTCACAAGCTGTAAAGATCAGTTTCAAAAAAGCTTCTTTCTCAAGCATAGTTTGGAAGAATGACTTGTAAACTGACCTTTCAGTAGCTCCTTGCCTATGTAATGTCATGTTTAATCTATATGAGAATTCCTCTCTTTTGGCTTGTGTTGAGTGAGTGCTGGCCTCCCTGCACCTAGGCCCTATATAGTTATATAGTTCCCTGGAATCACTTCAGTGCACGCACACAGGCAAAGATCTCCCCCCCCCCACTGTTCAATAACATTTGTAGTTCCCTCTAGGAAAACAAGCTCAATTGACACCAGTGTCTCCCTCTACAGGACAGTGCTGTTAATGAACCCTGGTGAGGTGCCTCCAGAGGTCCTCTCTGTGGGCCAGCAGCTCAGTAACATCCAGCACTCCCACAGAGATACCTTCATCACCCTCATCAAACACGCTTACCAGTCCGCCTTGGGCACCAAGTACCCTCTGGCCAGCATCCACAAAGCCCTGCAGGTAGGGAGTCCTCTCGTATGTCCCACCTCAGGTCCAATACAGTAAAAAAAAACGTGAATTGAAATTGAAATTGTTCTTTCTTTTCTTCTGATTGATAAGGGGGGAAGTAAAACAGCTCCCCCTGCTGGTTGCGTTCAAACTCTCAGGTGAAATGCATTGATTTTCCTCATAGAAGAAGAAAGAGAGAAGAAAATTACATTATTGGCTGTATTGCAAAACGAAAGTCCGCATTCCTATTTGGCTCGCGTTGATTTTGATTACGTTCTATAACTCACGTTGTACCGTTATCAAAACCACATGTTAAAGCTTTTTGACAACTCTAGCTTGTCACTGTATCTATCTGAAATGGGTCATAATGTCTTGACTGTAATATTTATTTCTAAAAAAGGTCAATGGGAATTGGGAAATTCAATGCCTTTCTCACTCAGCTTTGAAATGCTAACACTAGATGGCGTACTTTCCCTCCCTATATGTGAGAAAATGAATTATTAATGAATTATTTCATAAATTGGTTAATATATAATGATAAATAATGTTGACAAACCTCCTTATCAGGCCAAAAGCGTACAGGAACTTGGCAACATTTTCTCCATGATAACTGACGTCATGGAGACAGCCACCACCATGAGCGACCCACAGGAGGGTTATGGTCACATGATCCAGAGCCTGGAGAGACTCTGGGAGAAGCTAGATGTCCCAGCATCTACCGTGAGACAATCTGATGGTAGGAGGGCTAGTCTTGTATTGATTGAGTAGATGCACCCGAACCAAGCAGAATCAGAACAGATATAAATGTACCTGCATGCCACCTTCTATGAAGTCTGGTGATAGGGATCGGTTACTCTTTTTGAACAATAGTTAACGACTTTCTCAACTAGTTCCTATTGGCTTATTCTTGATAACTCATTCTTATTCATTCTCTCGCTCTCTCTTTCAGGGATGCTGCATACACTCCCACTTCCAACAGCCAAGTGTTACATGTTCCAGTGGGAAAAAGACAACTTTGGTAGGACTTTGAGTTTTGTCAATAATCCAAAAACTTCTGAAATAATCTTTGGAACTAGAACTAAACCTTTTTCGAAGAGTTTATAGCATGTGACTATCAGTGTATTGCTCCAACTTTAGAGTTGCAAGTCGCTTGCTGCATACTGTTCATGAAACTTTTCATGAAACTTTGTCCAGATGTGTTAAATGTGCTGGTGGAGAATGAGCACGACCTTGAAGACCTTCAGACCATGAATGGACAGGCAGAAGAGGAGGAGTGTGTGTCTGGTGACGAAGAGGACGGGGAAGAGTACTGTACGGAGGAGATAGACTTTGAAGAAGAACTGCCCATCTTCCCCAACAGCTGTAGCGCCGATCACCGCGCCTCCACCCTCTCCACCAACTCGTCCCTCTCCACCTCCTCCATGTTCTCCATCTTGTCTGTGGCCTCCGAGTCCTACGCTCCCTCACTCTCCTCTGTTGCCTCGAGCACTGACAGTGGTGTGGAAGACGCTGACGACTCCTCCTACATCTCCCCTTCCTCGTCCCCTGTCTCCGAAAAGTCCTCGCCGAAGCCCAGCAGCAAGGCCTCCGCCCGCCTCAGCCAGCACTTTTGCCGGATCTTCGTCAGGCCCCAGCACCGCCGCATCCTCAACAGAGCCAAGAGCTTGGGCAACCCAGAGTCTAAAAACCTGCTGGTGGTGCGTTCCCAGCGCTCCAACTCCCTCCCCCAGCAGGTGCATCTCCACAGCCAGGAACCTCTACCACAGCCCCAGGCTCCGGCCCTCCGGCACGTCTGTTTCCGCCGGAGGCCCATCCTGAGCAGCAACGAGGAAGCCAAGAGCACCACACTGAGGGTGGTGGTGTTCGGGGCAGACCAAGCTGCAGGGAAGGTGGCCAGGGCCTACAGCAGCCTGAGGAGGAGGGAGAGCGCCTGTCCACATCTCAGCAAGCTCTTCAGGCTGCAGTTTTACTTTGTCCCCGTGAGGAGGGACTTGGGGGCCGGGCCGGAGTCCCAGAGAGCCCCTTGTCCTATGGTTCCAGCAGGCAGTCCCCATGGAGCAGTGACGTCTACTGTAAGTGCAGTAAAAGCTTGTAGACACTTCCCCTTTGTTTAACTTTTTTTTTACATTACACTCATTATACAGACATGATGATTTATATATGATTTTACTCATTTGTTATTTCTCACACACAATGTCCACCTTTGTCTTTTCCAACCTTATTTACCTTATTTTAACTGGTGTTAGGGGAGCTTCATTGTGCCACATAAACTAATCACATGTGTGAATGACTTGATATTCCTCTTCTAGGACCATCATGCATTGGGTACAGAGGACAGTACTAATGATATTGCCCACCTCCTGGGTCTGCTGGATCCCTGGTACGAAAGAAACACACTCAGCCTGCTCAACCTGCCCACGAACGTGGTCTGCCAGGTACTTCTAGTGCCTGGACTCAAGCCCCTGTGGGGCTTGAGTCCAGGCTTCAGTTCATACCAAGAGTTTATTATGAATTTGGCCAATTTCCAACTAACATGGCCCAACAAATGCAAATATATACAATCTCAGAATGACGATACCGTCTTAAGAAACCAGGAAGTGGCTAGTGTAGTTTGAGCTTTATCTAATATGCTTTTACAGTTTCTAAAAGTTAAATGTTCACACTTTAACTTATTCATCCCCAAAAGCAAAGACGTCGTAAGACATTTAAACATGTGTCACGTGATACATCCCTAAAACATAAGATTTTCAACTTTCAGTCTACCATAACCATTTTTAACTAAATGAAACACAATTCTAACCTCAAACAAAATAATGAGCAAGTAACAACAAGAGTTATGTATTTTATAACTGTGCATTTGCACATGCACAGCAATAGTGATCTTTTCCCCGACATGTTATTGCTGGACTAGAGGCCAAAACCAATCGAGAACGAACTTCTCTTTTTCTAGTAACAATCACATCTTACCTTTGTTGTTTTTATTATAAGTTGTGTTTAATAATTTAAAACCACCATCAATTTGAAACCTCCCAATCATGTTTACAATCATGTACAGTAGGCAAGAGAGGGTTTCACAGAAAATAGGTCAACTGCCTTTAATCAGAGCACACAGAGCTTGGTGTCATTCAGCTCTATTCGCCCTGACCTCAGGGTCAAATGTTAAAATTGAACAATGGGCTCTCGAGATATTCACCTGTTTGTGTCTCACCATGTTTGTATTGTCATTTTTGCATTGGTTTGCATTGGATTTATTGTTTTTATTTGGAGAATCTGCCTTAAAGGGACACTAAGTAGTTTTTTTTAGTAATTTATTACCTCAAATCAACGTCTTCATTCATAAATAAGTCCCTATTGGTGTACAATTATTTCTGTCAATAATCTCACTTATCCTCCTGAGCGAAGAATCACTTATCAGAATTTACATAGGATGGGCAAGCTCTATGGAGGCTTCCATGTAGGCTAATTACTCCTACATGCTCACACTAGTCAATGCAGTTTGAAGTTTGTTTGAAATAACGTACCCAGTGCTCGAAGTGGGCCGGTACGCAGTACCGGTGTCGTGCCAAAAAGTGATTGTCTGGCAGAAACTGATTTCTGGCCGCGGGAGCGGGCACAGCAGCCTGTTGAGCGGTAGCGCAAAAACGTCTGCTTTTCTCTGGATTAAACGGCCATAATATGCAGATACACACAACGGTATTATAATATAACTTATAATGTGTGTCTTCGAAAGTTTAACGTTTGTTCTTCAATCAATTTTTGGCAGGTGAAAATGCCTATTTTGTGTTGTAATGGTCCTTTAAAATAATTCCAAGGTGTCCTGTGAGCTCCAGTGTTTATATTATGAAGCTTATGAATGAGATCAAGTCATATTTAGGCAGAAATCACCTTTGAGTAACTGTATTTGGCCTTCGATTAATTTCTGGCAGACAATCACTTTTTGGCACGACACCGGCACTTCTACATTTTACCCTTTAGCGTACCGGCACTTTTTCTTGCGTACCGGCACTTGTCACAGGCTGCGGTCCCCCCCCCCCCGTCGGTCGTAGGTCCGGGGTGGGTTAATATCCCCCCCCCCCGTCGGTCGTAGGTCCGGGGTGGGTTAATATCCCCCCCCCCCCCGTCGGTCGTAGGTCCGGGGTGGGTTAATATCTCCCCCCCCCCCCGTCGGTCGTAGGTCCGGGGTGGGTTAATATCTCCCCCCCCCCCCCCCCGTCGGTCGTAGGTCCGGGGTGGGTTAATATCGCGCCCCCCTCCCCTCCCACGTCGCTTATATGTGAATAAGGGAGTACCGTACCGGCACTTATTTTTTTCCACTTCGAGCACTGAACGTACCTCATCATCCGAAACAAAACTTGATGAAGTGGTGTTTGAAGACATGTTGTTATCATGTTGTCATAGCTTCTTGAATCTTGACTGATACCGCTTGCCGTAGTTCGAAAACGCGAGGCGCTAGAGAGCATAAATTCGTTTGAATGCAAAATACAATTTGACCACTAGATGGGGGAAAAAACTACTTAGTGTCCCTTGAAAACTATCTCTACTAAAACCTCTCTATCTTTGCTCTCCTTCACTTTATTGCCATCAAATCGTGACCCAGGCCCTCATCAGATGTCGTGCTATGGCTTGCTATGCTTAACTTACAAGCCCTTGTAGTTGTGGAGATATATTCTCAGTTTGGGTATGTTATTTTCGGCAAAAACCTGAGAAATAGGCCTAGTGATGAAGAGGTTTACCGACAAAGGAACTAGATATCCTCCATGTTGTTTCAGTGTGTGTTTCTGTGGTCTTTCCTATCATCATGACAACATTGTGTAATGTTGTCCCGCAGCAAACCTCAAAGACGGAGTCAGAGTCATATGACGGTTCAAATGAGTGCCAGCTACCCATTATGGCCGACCTGGTTCTGTATTACTGTCGCCAGGCAACACGCCCTGCACTTATCCAGCTCTATCAGGCTGAGGTTAGAGATGCACTCACACACGCACACACACACACACACACACACACACACACACACTGTATATGCGTGTATGCATACACACTGTGTGTGTGTATATATATATATATATATATATATATACTGTGTATATATACGTATATATATATATATGCACAGATGCAGAGACAGTTACACATTGCAATAGCATAGTATCTGTAGGTGTCTGGTAACTTTAGCTGGTGTGCCTGGTGTTGTAGCTAACATTAGCAGGAGGTGAAAGGAGGACGGAGGTCTTTATTCACTCACTGGAGCTGGGACACACTGCAGGAACCCGAGCTGTCAAGGCCATGGGTAGGTCTGAAACACACACACACACACACACACACACACACACACACAAAACATACAATACACTTGTACGCAAATACTCCTAACCAACCGGCATATATATATATATATATATATATATATATATACACACAACAATATAATATAAATACACAACAATCACATACACGCACAGCAGACACCTATGAATAAACAGCATCAGGTTCTATAATGGGAAACAGGACTGGATCTGTTATTACTATCGTTTATTACTTGCTTTTAAGGTTGTTCTGCCTCAAACAGTGTATTAATTAATTAATTTATGTATTTATGTATTTTGTTCAATTGACGATTAAAATTCCATTAAATGTGTATTTCTGTCTTTATTTGTATTTAGTTTAGGTTGTTTATGTACTTGGTGACATTAGCACAGAAACCTTGTTTTATTTTAATGGCTATTTTGGAATGGTTTGTATAGAAACCATTTACTGTAGATTATCTTCGGCACTGGGCCTGTGGCCTCGTACCTACGACCATATCACAGCCATGCTGATATTCAGTATAACAGCACTCCCTCTCGTGTGATATTGCTTAAATGTCTTTAATAACTGTTAACTGTTTCTCCCTTCTGGAAGGTTCTGCAAAAAAAAGGTTTGGCATTGATGGAGACCGAGAAGCAGTTCCTCTCAAGTTGGATGTGCTTTACAACAAGGTAAAATGGTGTTAAGCGTTGCGGCTTGTCTACTGCTGCCTGCTCTATGCTAACTGCTGAGGGGCAGTGGCAAGCCACAGTGGAACATCTTCTGTGTGCAACTCAGGTTCTAAAATCATTTTAAAAAAAAGCCTTGCTCAAGGGCGAAGGCAAGAGTCACAAGAAGCAGTGTCACATGCATGCGCTTCCTTTAGCCTTGAAGAGCACCTGCAGATAAATTGAACCTATTGTACATGAAACATTCAGAAACATGATTCTGAAATGCATAATAAAACAATGTGGTAAAACAATAGTAACAATGTCAGTCCATCATCTGTAGTGTAATATCCATCCCTGAATGTATCCTCGCCTGAAAACAGGCTGTTTTATGCAGGCATTTCCTTCTAACCACTCTCTCCTTGTTGATTGGTCTTGCGGGAGATTGTACAACGATTTCTGATTTTCCAAGCAACTTTTCACAGTCGATGTGCGTATGTTTCTGCTTTGTCCCTGACATCTTGGAATCACTTTGAAGTGCGCCCGCTAGTGGTCTGGACCGTTTTGTAGACCAGGAAGTGCTTGGCTGAGGAGAACCATTAGCCACCTCACTAATGGTTGTTCCACCGTCTCTAATATTGCCCAATGAACTCCTTATGCTTGCAAGGCCAAGGAAAAGTTGGATTTGTACAATAGGTCCCCTTTAAAGACAGGGGGCTCAAGCAAACTCTATATGATTTAATGGGACAAAAACTACAGCCCTTTCATTGATATCTGACCCTAATGGCGCTAGTCAATATACTCTGTTGTGAATGTCAATGCCAGACTGTTTTATGAGTGTGTTACTAAGGTACCCAACTGACCTCCTGATCTTTATGTTGACACTCAGGTGGTAGTTAGTGGGCGGAGTCAGTGGAAAAGAGAGGCCAAAGTGTGCACGTCATTGAACCTGACCAAAGCCTGCAAAAACCCAGAGGAACTAGGTATGTAGTTACCAATGGCAATGGAATTACAGTTGAACAGGCACATGGGTAAACAGCAGCTTTCCAGTAAATACTGATCAGGTTATTGCAGATGTATGGCACTTCTAAATTAATGAATGTGTCATGGCAATTGTTCATTGTATCATTCTTCTTCTTCTTCTTCTTCTTCTTCTTCTTATTATTATTATTATTATTATTATTAATCTGCATTACAAATCATGATGTGCTGACAAAAAAATAACAAATGTTGTTTAACCAAACTCTGATAATGTTTCTTGTGATTGCGGTCTAAACCAGTCTGCTGGTAATGCTAGTGGTGAGGACTGTCTAAACCAGAGTCTGCTGGTAATGCTAGTTGTGAGGACTGTCTAAACCAAAGTCTCTCTCCCAGATCCGAAGATGGAGTGCCTGCTGCTGAGTATGACGGAGGTGCTCAAGAGACAAAACTGTAAAGCAAAGAAAAGCTACAACCAGGTAAGATGTCTGTCTCTTTCTTTGTCTGCCTGTGTGTGTGTGTGTATGTGTGTGTGTGTGTGTGTATGGGGGGCATTTCATGCCAGCGAACTATACTAAAACGCCTAAACCGCGTCGCCTACGTCTGCATAAAGACTGAAAAAGACGCGTGCGTACAGACACGCGTATAAAGGGGTGACGGGTGATAAGTGTCATGCCACGTGCGAACGCAGCGGACGCCTGTGTGCACGCTCGTCTCAATGTACAAATAACCCAGACAAACAAAAAAACGGAAAAAACGGTCTGTTTATTGTTTTTTGTTTAAAATGTAATAACGAATATCAAACTGACAAAAGCTAGGCCTACATGCAAGGGCGTCAGTTTGGTTTTAGAAGTGGTGGGGACCAGGGCTGGAGTGGGAGCAGAATTCGGCGCGGTTGTCAACGGAGGGGGAGGGGGGGGGGGACCCAGCACCGGACCCAGCCGCGGACCCGAGGGGGATCGTAGCGCACCCCAGGTCTACGACCGACAGTCCTGGACCGGCCCAAAAATCTGGACCGGCCCAAAAATAATAATACACAAAATAAAAAATACAAAATAAAAATTTAAAAAACGACGGCCGGCCGGCTCGGCCTGAAATCGTCCGGCCGTTCGGGAAATCTCCCGAACCCATGGCCGCCCGTCCCTAAACTGTCACATCGTCTCTCTTGGTAATACATGGACTGCGTGAATTGTGAAGCGAAGCAGCTGTTAAACTCAAAATTCGTCATCATGAAGTACCGGTAAATGATTATGTGTACGTTGAGACGAGCGTGCGCACAGGCGTCCGCTGCGTTTACGCCTGTTACCCACTGCATTCAACCGTCAACGGAAGACGGAAGGCGTGTCTGACGGAGGGGGTGTCGTTCTGATTGGCTGACGGATCCATTTTGGCCTGAAAAGATAAAATGTTCTCAACTTTTCAACGCAACTGACGGAGCCGACTTGACTGACGGTGCCACAATGCATTGCGGCTCAGCCCCATTCAAAGTCAATGGGATGCGTTGACGAACGCATCCACTGGGCAAGAGGGGTTACGCGCGGCACGGCACCAATGACCCGTCGCTATTGGATTTCCACAAACACTACACAGCGTGTGCTGTACGCTCATGTAGAATTGTACTTAACAGTCACGCGTGGTATTCACGTCACGTATTTGAGGCGTAGTTCACCCGTCACGCACACGTCACGTAGGCGTATGCGCAACAACGCGTGTGCAGCGTCTGCGTGACGCCTACGTGACGCTCGTCTGTCCATTGAAAGTGAATGGAATTTACACGCGCACGTTAGAGGTTTGATGTCATCGCATAGGCGCTGTACACGCGTTTTAGTATAGTTCGCTGGCATGAAATGCCCCCCATAGTGTGTGCAGGGCCGTGCAGAGACCCTATGAGGGGCAGGTGCTCAAAAACGGGGGGGGGGGGGGGGGGGGTGCTACCGGAGGATTTCTGTTGCGCGATTGTTGAGCGGGGGGGGTGCTACCGGAGAATTTCTGTTGCGCGATTGTTGAGCGGGGGGGGGGGGTGCTAACGGAGGATTTCTGTTGCGCGATTGTTGAGCGCGGGGGGGGGGGGGGGGGCAAAAGGGCACTTTGGTCCGCTCAAAAGGGCACTTTGGTCCTTCAAAGGGAAAAGGGCAGGGGCTCGGGCACCCATAGCCCCCCCCCTCTGCACGTGCCTGAGTGTGTGTGTGTGTGTGTGTGTGTGTGTGTGTGTGTTTTGTTTAAATATGTCATCAGTAACCTACAGTGGCTGCCTGGATACAATCAGTGACAAGATAGTTGATAGATATTTAGAGATGAAGTTGTGGTTGAGGCAGAATATCTCATATCCTGAAAAGCTTTACCAAGATGACCTGTTGCACAGACACTGCAACAGTGACTGCTGTCATACTTGGCTATTTTCTAATATTAGAGAATACTGCTGCATTTATACGCGTGTTGGGAAAAAATTGCGGTCTGCAACATCAAATTAGTTTCCGTGAAAAAATCTTGGAAAAGTTGGACCACTGACATCATCTGTCCGGGGTTTGCATTCGTCCATCGTCCAACATTTCAGAGATTTTTTCCCAGAAACACAGTTGATGATGCAGACTGTGATTTTTCATCAACGCGCGTATGAAGCAGTACCCTCTTAGAAAATAGCCGAGCGTGATGGTTATCCTTTCAATGAAAATGGCCTTTACTTTCCCTTGTTAGCGTATGGCTACATTCATGACTTTGGGGTGGTTCCACAATCCAAGCATAACATACACGATTCCCAGATTCTGTATACAGAAAAATATGAATACAGAGAAAAGATATAGAACAGAAGTAGAATAGAAATAGAAAAAAATGGGAATTAGCAGCAGCTCAAAATGTAGTAAGCATGGAAAGGTGCGGTCAAATGTCAGTTTATATGTCAGTTAATAAATGTGATGTTTAGTAAAATCAGCAGAAGGATTATTGTGACATGCGAGTTGGAACATGATAGTTCATTATGTTTAAATGTTGAATTAGTTACAAGTTAACGTTAAATTTGTTCTGCTGTGTTTCTCTGTGCAGCACCTGAGCACATGGAAGGTGAAGGTGGACAAGGTGCTGGTGAGTGGAACACAGAACACAACCTTTGCTGTGTGTCTGGACCAAGACGAACGCAAGATCCTACAGAGTGTCATCAGGTAGACACACACACACACACGGTCAAATTGTCCACTTCCACCTCAGCTTCAAACAACTTAAAAATGCACAAAAAGTAAACTGAAAGGAAAATATATTTATTAATCTTACAAAATAACAACACTCTAAACTAAACTAACCTAAAATACACACACACACACACACACACACACACACACACACACACACACACACACACACACACACACACACACACACACACACACACACACACACACACACACACACACACACACACACACACACACACACACACACACACACACACACACACACACACACACACACACACACACACACACGCTTTTATTTGAATCCAAACTCACAAGGAAGGGGAACAAGATCCAAACATTTTGGGAAGAAAGATTGACAATGTAACAGGTTAATCAAGCAACATGCCTTTACAAGTCCTACATGATAAGTTAAAGAATTACACCAAACACTTATGGGTAAACAAAACATCTTTGTCTCCAGATTCGCATACTACCTATGATGGCTGACAGAGCAACATTTTGCCAATCTTTTGGCTTCTTTCTTATGTAACCCACCCAACATCAGTCCTCTAACCAAATGTTTGTGGATATGACCTAAGCTTCCAAAAATTAGAGATATAAGTTTGCATTGGTAACCTAGTTGGCATATACAACTCACCAGTGGCTGGTATTTCAGTAACTTAGAGTAGTAGCAGGTGTCCATATACAAATCAAAGCAACATCAACCTTCAGTGTCTCTCTCTCTCTCTCTCTCTCTCTCACACACACACACACCTTGATATACCCACCATTGCCCCTCAAGCAATCAACACAACACACAACCAATTAACCAATTACCTATTGGCTAACGACAGGGAAACCAACAAAAAGAAAAGACAGACGGATATACTGATTGTTAAAAAACATACATACAACTGAAGGTCACACACACACACACCGACACACACATGTATACAAACTCAAAATGAGGAAATCAAAGTGAACCCTGGTGTGCCTCTCTCTCCCATCCAGGTGTGATATATCAGTGTGCTCCAAACCAGACAGCTGCACAGACTGGAGACAGGCTCGAGTCCTCTCCCCGCAGATCCAGCCCCTACACCCCACCTTCTGCTCCCTCCTCTGCCTGCCCGTCCACACGTTCATCGGGGCACTGCCCTGAAGACACACCCAGCCCCTCCTCTGGATGCTCCATATACACTGAGGGGATTCAACCCCTGGGGGAAAAAACTGAAGCTTTTACATTATGCCAAGGGGTCTTCAACATATTGTGGCAATTATGGATGCTACACTAATGGACTCTCTCTACTTCTCCTCACGGAGGACACTGCGGCCATGTAGGATGCCAGCGAAAGCAACGGCTGTTCTGACTCTATCTCCCCCTAAAAGGAAAATACTCAACTCTAGCATCCGGCAGCTAATGGAGAAGTTGTTTAAAGAGGCCATGAACTTGAATTACATGATTAAAGCACATGTGAGACCTCCGTTTGAGTCTCATCCATAGACTGTATGGTCTTATCTGTGGATTTGTAGGACCGGTATGATGCAATCACAAAAACCTTTTGTTGGTTAAATAGGTATATATAATATAGCTTTGGGAAATTGAGCAAAGAAAATAAGTCCATTATCATTGCATATTGTTTTCTAGTGCATTGGACTGTTGTCACATTCTAGTCAGCTGGGATAGCCTCCAGGCTCTGGGACCAGATGAAGAGCAAGCATAAGAGTGTGATTGAATGCATTCAAGGACATGAATGGACCTCTCCATGGGTTTTGTAGGCGTGGTTCTAGATATGAACTGGGAATTGGACTATTTACACTTTTTACGATTTTAGAAGTAATTTGTTAAAAATGTATATATATTGGTTGAAATATATTTTAAACAGTGTGTGTGTGTGTGTCACACAGACACAGACACAGACACACACACTCTGTGTCTGTGTCTGTGTGTGAGTGTGAGTGTGTGCGTGTGTGTGTGTGTGTGTGTGTTACAATGTGCTTCCCACATTTCCCCCTTTTTTAAATTACCACATCTCCATGAGAAATGGGACTGCAATAAGTATTTCGACCAATAGATGGGCTCTTGTATATGTTGTTACCACATTTTTACAAATTTATTTTCAATGGGATATTTTGTATTTTGTATTTCTCAGTTGAACAATAGATTTGTTTGAATGTATTAATATAATCTTGAGAAAGAATCCTATTTGAATGCTGATATTACTAGAGATGTTCTCAAAACTAGGATAACACGTATATGTACAATGTGTCTATTTTGTTGAATAAATATAGTAAAGTAAATAAAGAAAATTAGCTGTGCGGCAGCAGAAGCACCGACTGTTATAAATGGTGTAAATGGTACTTTTTTGCTGAGTTACAGTAACTTCTCTGAACTGATTTTAAAAATACTCGATCTCTACAATGGGTACTTTGTAAAACATAACAAAAATAAAAATAAAAAATAAAAAAAAATATATATACTTAATATATATATTGGTCAAGTTTGTGTACAATAAAAAAAGTGACTACAGTCTAAACGCAACTATATAATGATGTATTTTGTGCCGCACATGGAGGAACGGAGACGCGCCATTGGCTGGTAGTAAAGTAGCAGCGTGGTGGGCGTGGCCATGGAGACCAGCCTGGTGTCCTGCAGCTCCGCGTGCCGCGCTGTCAGTTACTCACACGAGCGGCGTCACGTCTCTCGTCTTGGGACCTTTTAGGACCACAATGGGGTCTTATGCCAATCCTAACTCCAGGTACGTGTCTTTCAAGCATAACATCCGTATATTAAATGCAATTGGAGAGACTCTCATATCCAAACAACAGTGCTCATCATCGGATATAGTCGGCTTAGCACCTGTATTGACTGAAAAAAACTCCAGCACTCAAAAATGCAACGGCTCGTTTATAAAAAGGTCGAACAACATTTGTAAACAGCTATCTTGAGTCAATAATTCGCAATTTCCCATAAATGCCCACTACAATGTCTGAAAATGGGTGGTAGAGTGAGGACTTCGTATGAATGTGTAAGTTACTTGATCGTTACTTAAAACATCCTTACGTTGTCATCGTGAAGAAGAGGGTTTGAATGTGGTGATGGCGACTTGAGGATGGCAATGCCTTCTCTTGCTGGTGTCGCTCAAGTATCTGCTGTGTCTAACCCTAACCCTAACCAAGTAGTTGTGTTGCCTAAACCTAACCAAGTAGTTGTGTTGCCTACACCTAACTAAGTAGTTGTGTTGCCTAACCCTAACCAAGTAGTTTTGTTGCCTAACCCTAACCAAGTAGTTGTGTTGCCTACACCTAACCAAGTAGTTGTGTTGCCAAACCCTAACCAAGTAGTTTTGTTGCCTAACCCTAACCAAGTAGTTGTGTTGCCTAACCCTAACCAAGTAGTTGTGTTGCCTACACCTAACTAAGTAGTTGTGTTGCCTAACCCTAACCAAGTAGTTGTGTTGACTAACCCTAACCAAGTAGTTGTGTTGCCTAATCCTAACCAAGTAGTTGTGTTGCCTAAACCCAACCAAGTAGTTGTGTTGCCTAACCCTAACCAACTAGTTGTGTTGCCTACACCTAACCAAGTAGTTGTGTTGCCTAACCCTAACCAAGTAGTTGTGTTGCCTAACCCTAACCAAATAGTTGTGTTGCCTAACCCTAACCAACTAGTTGTGTTGCCTAACCCTAACCAAGTAGTTGTGTTGCCTACACCTAACCAAGTAGTTGTGTTGCCTAACCCTAACCAAGTAGTTGTGTTGCCTAAACCTAACCAAGTAGTTGTGTTGCCTAACCCTAACCAAGTAGTTGTGTTGCCTAAACCCAACCAAGTAGTTGTGTTGCCTACACCTAACCAAGTAGTTGTGTTGCCTACACCTAACCAAGTAGTTGTGTTGCCTAAACCCAACCAAGTAGTTGTGTTGCCTAACCCTAACCAAGTAGTTGTGTTGCCTAAACCTTACCAAATAGTTGTGTTGACTAACCCTAACCAAGTAGTTGTGTTGCCTAAACCCACCCAAGTAGTTGTGTTGCCTACACCTAAACAAGTATTTGTGTTGCCTAAATCCAACCAAAATAAGTCAACTAAGTCTCAAAATAATCAGGGACACAAACCCCGGTCTGCTGAATGCAAGTCCAGTGTCTGACCCATTCATCCACCACAACCTCCTCCCTACAGGTACTTTGTGATTCTTTATACTACTTCACCTGACTTCCTAAAGTCTTTCTGGCAGATGAAGCAAGCTACTCGCGTGTGCTGCCTAGACTGAGTCTAATTTAAGTTTCTGTACATCCTCCCCGACTTCCTTGTTTTAGAGCTGAGCTTCCTATAATCGTTTCGGGGGATTGCATTTCTGGTCACCCATTTTGTGCGCGCGTGTAGTTTTTGCCAACAAGGGACCCTTTTAAACCTTCCCTTTAGACCTTTTATTCGCTTTATATGTCCTCCATGGCTTCAGGGACTTGTGGCTTCATGGCGACCCTAAAAAAGAATGATGGCATTTCTACACAAAGGCTTCACAGTCCACTGAAGGAGTCAGCTACCTCAGAGCACCCGTCTGCATTTATAACCCAAGGATGTGGATGGGACATTGTGACCACCCAAAGTGGTCACAATGTGCAATAGGACAGCCAGTCTTTTGCAAGAAAGAAAACAAAACTGTTTGGAAGCCGGTTTGGCTTAGGCTACTCCCTCAAGGCGAAACTGAGTTTGAGTTTAGTGTTTGATTCCGTTGGCGCGAACCATAGGACACTATATTGCGGCATTGACAGGTCAAAAGTAATTATGTTGGATGTAAGTTATTTCAGAATGAACATAACATTATCTTCTATCATGCTTCGTACGCCAAGTTGTGATGAGCCATATAATCCGAGAAAGCCCAAACCTACTTCTTTTACTGAGAGAAACCCATCATCTTACTCATAACAACTGTATTCCCACAAGGAGCTGTATTTAAGATGCAGACAGCCACAAGTAGACACCGCCGTTTTATTGGCCTGGGTAAAAAAAGAAATAAAGACTTTATATGTCTGTCTCGATATTGCACTGTGGCAAGACCTGGCTAGATGTTCTCCATCGTCTGTGTGTGTGTGTGTGTGTGTGTGTGTGTGTGTGTGTGTGTGTGTGTGTGTGTGTGTGTGTGTGTGTGTGTGTGTGTGTGTGTGTGTGTGTGTGTGTGTGTGTGTGTGTGTGTGTGTGTGTCATAGCCAAAACCATTAAATGTGACGCACTGTGCATATCCTCTGCCAGAAGGAGTTTGGATGTCTTCAAACCCAGTGACCTCTCTGTTTACGTCTGTATGGCTGCCACAGTCCTCCTGATGTCTAAAGCAGTATCGTGGGTCATGTCAGGTGCCTCCGAGCCAGGGTTGTGATGCACAGTGAGACCATCATGGGATGGCTCTATCATAACGACAGCATTTAAAAATAAAACGTAATAGCCTTTTAATAAAAAACAGTTGAACCCATGTCACGTGCCTCCCACATTATGTCCTGCCGTAATATCCCCACATATGTGGAAATACCTGGATCCTTTTCTGAAAGTCACTTGCTTATTTGACTCCATAGCGACTATATTTGGGAGTCAGCATGTCAGCTGACAGTCAGTGTCCCTATAGAGGCTGGTCTTATTGGTCGGAGCAATGTGCCAGAGGAAAGACTGCATCACCACCATGTTCTTCAAGCCTTGAGCAGCCTTGAAACTATGTTTGTTTTTCCACCTGCGTCACTCGCGGAATAGGCCTACTGTTCCTCTGTCAGACAGAATGACTTACATTGGTGACACATGGAAATCACTGTTTTGCTACAAACGTGTTGGGTGTTGTGGTGTGGTTTAGTAAAATGTGGTGTTGATGCGCATATGACTGTGTGGAAAGAATGTACCAGCTACTTCCAGTACACACTAATGGCGTTAGAACCAACAGCAGAGAATTAGTTTACATTTGTCTATAATAATTGTACTATACAATGGCATGTTGAGTGGTGCAAGTTTCCTAAGCATAGTGGTATTATTTATTATACCTCTGTAACTATTTTAAGCAGACACTGACTGAGTCAGAGTGACTTTATGTCTACACAGTCCAGCAATTAGGTCACTATCCTGCTATACATCTGTATAGGTTGGTCGTTGCCATTTTGAATCTAACAAATCAGTCTATGTATGGTTCAAGCATGTCTCACACAGACCCCAATATCACCTGTCCATCATGTATTTCTGTTGATTGGCAGGCGAGGAGTGTTGTGCATATTTATTATGTTTAGTTGTGATATATTATCTGCTTCAAGTGTATTATTTTTTCACTTTTTGACTATGTAATAGACAGCTTAGAGCCCTGACTATGTTATAGTCTATGTAATAATACTTTTGAACCCAGTACTCTTGAATGAATCCAAACATGCACTCAGAGCTGAATACAGCAGGTCTCAGGTATCAGTGGATCAATGTTTGCTCTTTGCACTTCATTCTGTTTCCTATACTCTTCTTGAAATCCATGTACATGACACAGTGTGCTTTTTGAGTGGATGCTTTGCATTTACAGGTACACCATTGGTCGGAGTGAGTGATGACATGGTTGTTGTTGTCACACGGTCCAGCCACAACAACATCTTGTTGTTATTGCTTCCTGTAAAGACTTCAAACGGATATCCACTTCCAACATTTTTTTGAACGGTCTTTGGAACATCTACCCATTTTTGTTTAGTTGTCCTCTTCTTAATGCGTGACTTACACAATTTGGTGACCACACAGTGGTACCTCTGGGAATGTTACTTTATAGTTTACGTTCTTACACCCGAGTGCAACAGTGTACAGCACTAAACCCTGAATCCTTTCCTGATTATCAGCTGGGTTTCCTAGTTCAGTGCTTTTCCCTCTGCTCTCCTCCAGGCTCTCGTCCCCTGCCTGATGGATGTAACACTGGTGCACTGTAACCACAACTAAACTAAACATGAAGCACTCTGCCTTGTTCATTGGCTTACTGATTACCACAACTTAGTACAAACCAGTTTCATTTAAGATGGATAAACATGCCAAAATATTTGCAATTTAATTTTGAATTGGTTCAACTCACTCACGGTGAGGTCAAACTACTTGGACATAACTTTGTGTCACTTCAATTCAAGCCTGCTTGAATTGTTAGCATGTAAACTTTGGATGGAATGCGAAAAACATTCAGATAAAGAGACAAAATGCATGCTCATGCGTAGGGAATAAAGAATAGCTAAATTATAACATTGTATTCAGTTGCAAATGCTTACAATTAACTGGAGTGGGTCAGTCGACCTTGACCTGAATCACAACTTTACTTGATGTGCATGCAGAAGGCTTCAGATAGTGTTACTTTTATTATGGATGGTTTAATAAAACATTAGTACAAGTTAATTCAAATGTTTTGACAGATTTATATAACTATAACTATAACTATAACTATAGTATATAGGAAGAATAGAGTTTAGGAAGATTGTTGTTGTGCAAGGTATTGTGTATCAGACGTTCAACAGCCGTTGCATGTCTGATAAGAAGATCCTCCATATGCATATTTCTATATATAGTATATAATGCTAAAGTCCACATGCTACAGATTTGTTGTCCTGTCTGCACTGCAAAACCATCAGTACTGGGAACATGATGTGAAGCTGAAGAGGAAGTATGTGATGCGAGTTTCAGAAACTCTTCTCTATTCTAGTGGTAATTGAGGATTTGATACAGTATACGCTGATCCTATGTGACTCAAATGAACTACACGCGTGTACACGCACACATACACACTTATGCGTGTGTGATCTGTAGAAGACTTCCTCATATTGTTTGGTGTGTTGATACAGGAACACTCATAGATATCCTCGTCACTAACACCAAAGTAAAAAAGATCAGTTTGTTTTGTGTTGACTTTGAATTGTGTGCGTGTGTGTGTGTGTGTTTTCTCTGCATCGGGACATGCTGGTGTGTCTTTTCTGCGTCGAGGTATGCCGGTGTGTGCATGCGTACGTACATGCCAAAGTGTACATTTCAGTTCTGAAAGCTACTGACGGCAATCTTACTGTGATATTGTAGTTTTGTTTTTGTGTCATTAAAATAACAAGAAATTAAAAGGAAAGCACTATCAGTTGATAAAAATATGATTGCTGCAGGGGTCTCCGCAGGCTCTGATTCAGGCAGGGAAGAATACACACAGGGAATTTCCTTTTTTTGATTTACTTTATTAATGAACTATTTGAATATTCGTTCGGAAAACCTAACGTTTATCCAAAGCTTGAAATTGGGCGAGCCCTAAACTATGGCAATGCTAAAGTCTACATTCTGCAGATGTGTTTTCTTGTCTGCACTGCAAAGCCGTATTTGGGAACATGGTGTGAAGAACAGGAAGTATGTGATGCAAGTTTCAGAGACTCTTCTCTTCTAGTGGTAATTGAGGCTTTGATAGAGTACAGATATACACTGATCCTATGTGACTCAAATGAACTATACACATGTTTTGCGTACACATACACACATGCACACCCTGTGTGTGTGTGTGTGTGGGGGGGGGGGATTTCCAGTCAACATGCACACACACACACACGCAGAGGCAGCCCCACGTACAGCCTAGTTCACTTCCACAAGACATTGCTGGGTCCGACTCCTTCCTGTTTTCCGAGCGTCCGCAGCGTGCCTCAACGGAAGCTTGTCCTCCTTGTTTTATTTTGAGGTTTCGTTGAGGTTTTGTTTTTTTGGCCTGAGCATTTTCTCTACAATGGAGTTCATAAGCTGCCTATGGTTGTGTTTACTGGCTGCTGCTTTGTGCAGGAACTGAATCACTTGTTATTCCAGAAAGAGCTTGTTGTTGCATCTTTTTATTGGCACGTGGCCTTGGTGCCCGAAATAGCTTTAAAATGTGCCACTGCCACTGTTGATCTGGGTGACTCTACAGTACAACACATGTATGCCAATGAGAAAAAAGAAATGTCATGTATCCTCTTTGATTCTTGAAATAGAAATCAGCTGAATATCTTTAGTGCAGTGAACATATAGTACAGACTAGAACTAGATTATTAAAATGATTCTGTAAACACAATAAGAAAAATGGGTATGTGAAACAAACCATACATTCTGAATCCATCTCAAGCAAACATACAGTTTAAGCCAAAACAATGATCTTCACGACGTCTGTTTGGCAAGGATATTATCCCACTGCATCATTACTGGGAGCGAATGTGAGGCTTGACCAGTTCAGTGTGTGGGGAACATCTTCATTCGAAACCACAATGAGCCTTAGGCCTTAATTACTGTAAGCAGTCACGCAGACACTCACACCTCAATTCGATGATTCACTTCAAACGATCTGACCTGTAGGATTACATTCATGTCTACATGCTAATCATTAGTAGCAGGCTGGTGGAGAGCTTCTGCAGCAGGTGGCTTCATGAGAGGAAACGCTCAGACAAAACCATTGGCTGATGCTCCCACTCTCTGCGTTTTGCAAGGGTGTTAAAGTTACTTGAAGTAGGCTGAGGTCTCTCTCTCTTTCTCTTTCTCTCTCTTTCTCTCTTTCACTTTCTCTCTCTCTCTCCTCTCTCTAGCTGTTACACTTGCCTAAATATAGAATCATTACCCACAGGAAATGTGTGGTGGGTCATGTAGTCACAGTAAAGTACAGATTGACAGCTCCCTGTTGCTTGTCCCTGTGAGAAGTGAATTTGTTGATTGGTTATTGATTGTGTCGTCAAGTTGCCACCTCCATCTTCATGTCTTGTGTAATACATGTAATGTTCTTTGTACACTTTGTGCATTTTAAGCTTTTTTACCCCGGTAGCTATTGGTAGCTATCCTCGGTAGTGGAAATGGCAGACGGTGGAGCAACCAAAGTAAAGCCAATCTGATGACACCACTTATCTGCGTACGCTACGTTTTTACATTGAGTATACTACCTAAATAAACCTCATGTCACGACTCGCCAGGTGATCCAGTCAGGCTACCAACCCAGTTCGCTTTTACTAAAAAATGGGTATCTGCTTTCATGTCATTATAGACTAAATTAATTTCTTCTACTCCCCCCTCCACCCCGACGCCAATACTTGTTTGTGCAAAGCAATACTCACATCATTACGATAGCTTTTGCCTGTTCCCAAATAAAATGATGCCAATTTCACTTTGCCTCCTCAGTGAACATGCTTCTTTCTTTCTTATTTCCAAAGTGTTGATCGTTTCTTTCGCGGAGATCTCCAAACAAATGCATGTCTTGTGTTGTTTGTGGTTGTTAGTAGAGTTTTTCCGATACCAGTATCGGAAATTGCTCCGATACTGCCGAAAATGCTGGCATCGGTATCGGCGACTACTGGAGTCCAGGCACCGATCCAATACCACGTAATTTATTCAATTAGTAATCTATAGGGGTTATGCGCAACATACTTCCGCATTCTGCGAAACAGGTCTCATCACATCCGGTTCAGGTCTGCTGTACCGCGCTCACATTATTTTTTTTATTAATCCGCACTTCCAGACTGTCACCGTGCTTCAGAGTAATGTGTCCGAGGAGAGTAGCCCTCTCCCGGACACACACGCTAGCTTTTACCGCTGTTTTGTTTTTATGTATTAATCCGCACTTCCAGACCGTCACCGGGGCTTCAGAGTAATGTGTCCGAGGAGAGTAGCCCTCTCCCGGACTCACTCGCTATCTTTAACCGCTCTTTTCTTCTCACTAACATTCAGATGTTAAAATCAAATAAAACGCCAACAGTAAAAAGGGCTAGCTAGGCTAGCTGTTAACTGTTCTATTTAAAAATAAATGGCTTGAATTTGCTGTATTTATTCATGTTTTACAAAGAGTTTAACCTGAGCCAGGCCTTACCACTATGATAATCATATCACAGTAATGCATGTATGATATTTTTTTTATAACATACTGGTTTTCGGATCGGTACTCGGCATCGGCCGATGCCATGACAGCACAGCAAGTATCGGAATCGGTATCGGGAGGGAAAAATGGTATCGGAACATCTCTAGTTGTTAGGCTCTGAGGAAACGGAAAGCAATCCGGTTTGTCTTTGCGACAGCGGTGCAAACATAATACCACTTCGAAACGCTAGGGTAGGAAACATTGAAAAGTTGTCCACAGCCCATTTAAGTGGTCAATTTCTTAGTTTCATTTCCATAGTTGGGATTATAATACTGGTTACAGAGTAGCTGTTCTTGGCTGTTCTGCTCTTTTATTTATGTTTCTGGGAATCCTCTGAGCTTATGGGACACACTGGAGGATTTCTAGAAATCTGCAGACTGTGTATGTACGCACATAGGAATGTGAATTTGAATGTGCCTTTATTCTTACTATTATTTAAATCTTTTGACTCTGGAAGACAAACTGCTCATCTGTTCCCCACAGACAGCTTTAACTAAAGTATTGTATAGTTAAAACTGGGGTTCCGAAAACACTTGTTTATAATGCCTAATGTATTCTAAGGCTCTCTTGGTAACAAACTAATTACAACTTCAGGTACACTTTGTGGACTACATGATGCTACACGCCACCTAAGTGGCTTTTGCTGGGGCCCTCCGACAAAAGACAAGTAGTTGTGGAAGAATATATCCATTTATTGGAAATGGTACAAGCCGAGCAGGTGTAACATGCTGCCATGACAGTGGCTCTCTCTCCTGAGTGTGTGTGTGTTGATAGCTGGTTTATCCTGGGTGCCATGATTGCTCTGCACCACAGGTGTGCAGCCCCACCCAGACCCAGAGTCCAATCAGTCAGACTCAGGCCAGGTGAGGCTGTAAACCAGCCATCAACACACACACTGCACAACTACATATAGCCTATATTGCATACAATGCAGTTAAACTTATCCCCTATTTCTCATGAGGATTTATGCTTTGTTGCACATTGAATGCAATCGTCTGCAGTAACTAATTATTTGCAATGCCATCTCCTTTTAGCATCACTGTTTTCCACACTATTGTAAAACCTATAGATTATCATGACTGATTAGACGCCGCGTGTCACATGTCAAATATCTTTCCATCTTTCTACTATTTTGCATACTGCTGTCCTATGGTTTGGTTAAAGTGCTTTCTGGAACCAGTTCCAGGTATGCCGTCTATATATGTCGCCATGGGTTTAATCAGAGACCTTTCAGAAGAAAGACTAGCCATGTCCTTCTCACTTCCTGTAATTTGTCACTTGAGCTACACAAGGTACGGCATTGGTGGGCTCACTGCCCCCCCACCTTAGGAGACTAGAGGCACAGGCTCCATTCACTCCAATGAGAGATGTAGAGGTTTTATTATTTTCTTTAACATTGAAATTGAGATAAATATCAGACCCTTGCGTACAAGTTGAAGGTGTTCTGAACATTTTGACACTAAATCCATGTTTTTATCACTTGTAGATTCAGTGAAAAACAAGTTTGTTTGAGACTTGTCCAGCGATCTCACAGTGGTAACGATAGCGGCAGCCTAAACGTCCCGCCCACTTAGGAGACCGGCACTGTTGCATTCTCACCCCATTGGCGCTCCTTTGAATGTGTTATCTTTGCTTATCTACTATTTTTGCTTTCATTCACTCAACAATATGTCTTTCTTCCTCATCCTTCTTGTAGCTGTAAAGCTGTTTTCCCAGCATGCACCTGAACAACAAGGTGCCCTGGGTTAGCCAGAGCAACCTGGGCAGCATGGAGGTGGCAGGTGTGTACACACACACACACACACACACACACACACACACACACACACACACACACACACACACACACACCGGTTGACACATGCACACATTTGTAACAACTTGCCAATATGACAACATAACAATCAATATTGTTGCAACCAGTGTTGGGGTCGTTACTCAAAAAAATGTATTACTCGTTATTTAAAAAAGTAATGCCTTTAGTTTATTACTCCTGTGAACTGGTAATTCATTACACTACTCGTTACATTTTTACTTAAACTCAAAATCGCGGAGATTCATTGTCACATAATTGCCAGTTAACAATATAACATTAAACCTTGCATATGCCCACATATCAACACATCCTAATAAGGAGGACATACACAAGATGTTTGTTTTATGCTCTTTTATAAAGAACAAAGCCAACAACAAGGGTTGGTGAAAACCATGTGTCACAGAAAAGTGGCGAGAACAAGGCTTAATTTCATGTTCGAATAATGAGCAGACCAAACAAGATGGCACCGGTAGTAGGCTAATTGCCTCAAAATAAAACTATATAAATATATGAATCAATATAAAAGAGGTTAATGGAAAATTAATTGCCTCAAAATAAATATCAATAAATAATAAAGAGAAAGAAAAGCGTTTAAATGGCATATGAACTGCATTTAACGGGATAAACACTCAAACACTCACTCAGTCGCTCACCAAACCATGGCTTTATAGTAGACTAGTCCAGCATATTTGAAAAGCAGTGGTTATACCTCAAGGAGGAGTCTCTCAAATCGTTTTTTTAGACAACTTGCCACGGGTGCACTAGACGGCGTTGCTGTGTTGAATTTCATGGACATAGTTTCATTCATAAGTTCGTTATTGTAGGGAAATGGTTCAGGATCTCCATCTCTGACCTTGACTTCAAATATTGAATGACTTCAGTGACGGGGTAGGAGGAAGTTGTATCCTCCTCGTCATCGAAAGCAAATAATTCATTCTTACTGCTGCTGGAGGCGGCGGGGGTGTGTGGGGGTCTGAGTACTGCATCCTGCTGCTCATCATGGGGGAAAGCGCGACACTCTGTAGCCAGCAGTGTCCTCAGGGCTTATCTCTACTCCTCTTCTCTTAGCCACCGCATTTTAAACTTCAGTAATGTGACAGCAGCAAAGAAAGCATCTTTGCTGTCCAACACAGACACAAGTCTCGTCTTGATGGCCTGCGATAAAAGTTTGAATAAAGGTCGGCTATACAGTCTAACTTGCTAAATTCATCACTCAAAAGTTATAGAGCGCTCTCGCGCTGCCATTTTTGTCCTGTCTCTCCCTCATGAACTCTAGCATACCTTATTACTACTCTAGGAGGACCGCCAATCACAGGCTTTTAACCTCTGCCCTCCTCTTAGCTGGCAGAACCCCCACGGTGTCGGAGTCTGACCTTTACCGCAGTGTGCAGGCCATCCTGCCCCGAGAACGAGACTGTCAGCTCACAGGTGTGTGTGTGTGTGTGTGTGTGTGTGTGTGTGTGTGTGTGTGCGTGTGCGTGTGCGTGTGCGTGCGTGCGTGCGTGCGTGCACTGGTTTGTCCTTTTGCCTCATCAGAAGTATTTTCTATTGTTGAAATCAGTTTCATAAGTAATATAATTGAATTAACGTGTTTGTGTGCGTGCCTGCGTGCGTGCGTGAAGGTATGCTCAGATGGACTCTTAATAAGAAGGTACAGAACAGCCCAGACAGTAACTTGTCCCTGGTTCGTGTCGTCATCAAAGAGCTAGAGAAGGTATGTATCCAGCAGTCAGTACCATGTGTCTGTCTGTACTGTCATCACCTCTGTGTCCTTTCAGTAGCCCACCTACCTGTGCATGATATGTTTCATGCTAATCGCCTATGTGGCAACATAAAACAACAACATAAATCAAAGTGAATGCTTGTATCCTCAATATACAGTTTGGTTATTTTCTCTTCTTTGCTATTTCCTGACAACTTGTCAATTATATTCTGTGTTTCACTACAGGCTGAGAGACTGGACTATCGCAAAAATATAATTCCTCTGCTGCACACGCTCATGTATGCTGTGCAACAGGTGCAGTACAGCGCACGCACACACACACAAAGACTGTCTTTTTTCAATAACTTATTTTTGGAATGAGTGATTGACTTGGTGTGTGTGTGTGTATCATTCAGACAGCCCATGTTCCTGATGAGCTGTACAAGCGTGTCTACGACTTCTGCAAGAGGCTCCTGACCTTCCCCCAGCCCTACTGCTCCATGGGCCTCAGCTACAGCAGGCAGATGAAGGCTGAGCGCTGCACTCCAGGTCTCTCTCTCTCTCTCTCTCTCTCTCTCTCTCTCTCTCTCTCTCTCTCTCTCTCTCTCTCTCTCTCTCTCTCTCTCTCTCATATGACACAGAACCAGATGGATTCCATTCTTAATATCTCAAGGATAAACCAAATTTAAATATTGATTACACCATCTTGATACCAGTATCATTAGCAAACTGTCATCTCTCATACCGCACTGATATTTTCAAAAATAATCTGTGACATGAGGTCTATTAATATTCCAATAACTTTCCTAGTTGAACCTAGTTGAACTTACTGTTATCAGTGTCATTCAATAACTACACAGCACATTTTCTACTACGGTTGCTCAATATAGCAAATCTTATTAGTATTGCTATATTAATGACTGCAATATCAATAGCTCAATATTTTACTGGAAATACTTTTCAATGCACAGGAGGAATCAATAAAAAGGTGGCTTTTTTTCTTTTGATCAAAATATTTCAGTCCATTGAAGCAAGTCAAATTAACTTTGATACACTTTAACTTTAATCTTTCATCTTCCATTTGAAGAACCACCGCTGTATTAGACTGTTGCAACTGTCTGACTATCATCATATGTATCTCCTGATGTACGACTATCTGATGACGACATGGTTGATGTGGTTTTTTGATGTGGTCCCCAGGCCTGATGTATCAGAGGATGGTTGTAGCTGAACAAAGCCTGAAGAACGAACATTACTCCTTTCAGGAGAGGTGAGTCACTTGGCCCTAATGAAAGCCCTTATTCAGAGTGATCGGCAAGGGATTGCTTCCTCATATGTGTATGCCATGTACTGTACGCGGCAGAAGACGCCTCTTATTATTTTCAGGAACATGGCAGGCAAGGAGCTGTTTTTGTCCAGTGCCAATGTTCTTGTAATTAATTTAATGTATCAATGTCACCCTGTGTAGACTAAGAGGAGCTCCCTTATTCCTGAATCTGTCCAGTTTCCAGCCATTCTTGAAAAATGACTATTTGCAAACAAAATATGTTGTATTGATATAGTTAGTTATCAAATCACCCGAAAAGCATTAAGCCTTAAGATAAGCTCAGAGTCTTGTGGTTCGCTTGCTCCACATGAAAGCGCCTTACGTCAGACGGACGTAACCCTTCACGTGCCTCCTGCAATGTCACTGCTTTACTGCTTTTTTTCCCCTGAATTCTTCCGGAAATGTCACTGGGATAGACTACATATGTGTGAATAGGGCTTTAGCCACACTCCAGTGTCAAATCCTCTTTCCCGCTCGAGGCATGGCCTGTTGGATGAGGTTTGCAGATTGTGTTCTTTCTGAGTCATGGGAACTCAAGATCAACATTATCTCTCTCATGTTCACCACACACACAGACTGTTGTCTAAAGCTGGTTTTAGAGTTCCACGGACACACGGCTCGTTTGCAAAGATCCACGTCGCAAGTCGACTGATCCCACGTCGCGGGATCTTCGTGGAGCTGCGGGCATTTACACTTCCACGTCACTTTAACATGTACACAAGGAGGCAGTGTAGCGTTTATGACCCTAAGTATACACGAACCGTCGTGCACATCTGGAAGCAGAATCATGAGACCTAGTCTGCGCAATTTGATAATTGCTCAAAAAGCAATATAGCCATATGAAAAATAATTTGCTAAATTGTTAAAATGTACTGTTGAAAAATGGTTGGTATATCGCAACCAACTGAAAATACATGTTTTGATTTTACGGGGTGCGCAGAGACAGACAACGTGTTGCCAACCTCTTTTTTTATGTCCGTAATCATAGAAATAAAGTGAATGAATCTTCACCAATTCCTCCTCCTTGTCTTTTTCAGGGTGTTTGTGTTTGCCGACCAAGAGGTGTTCTCGGGGCCCCTCGGCACGC